>JAKMXJ010017052.1:0-13719 GCA_029339935.1 Anguina tritici
CCTCCTCCCAGCAATCCATCCCTTTGCGCCTTGGACCACCTGAGGACAGCTGCGTGGGGATCCATTGCTACTGCTTGTTTGTCTGCTATGAACTCTGCTTTTCCAACTCTTTTTACCTATTGGGTTCTCGATTGGGCAGGAAGTATTTGGGGTTTTAGCCAATTTATTTGTGTGGTGGATTTTTTGGTATTCAAAACTCTGGAACTTATTCTCAACATTCCCCCATAGTTTTGTTTTCAATCTGAAGGGGTGGGTTATTAAGGTGAACTTGATCACCTTTAGCACTATTTAATGCAGGGTTCTCCATTTATGCGGCACTTTTTGTTTTGCTTTTATCTTTTAGAATTTATAGTGTCTTGAAGAAATGTTTTTTTATTCGATAGAGTAAACTTTGGGCACCAGAATGACACCAAAGTTGCATAACAAAATTTTATTTCAACATCAACAAAAACCAACAAATTTAATTCAATGTTGCCATAAGCTTGTTCCACATTTTGGCCTTTAACATTGATACTTCTTTGAAGGCAACGACCATAGCTGCTCTTTGAACCATATCCGGAGGCAGTTCTTCGAAACCTCTGCTGATTCTTCCTTTCAGTTTGACCCCTTGGCACCATTTTCTTTCTTCTGTTGATACTGCCAGTTTCAAAGAGTTTGTTCAATTATCCACAGATTTTTATGTTTCCTGGCTGTATGCCTCCTACGATATTTGATTTGAATTTTCCTTGGCGAACCGAGCATCCCATAACAGATGGCAGTACACACTTTTTGCTTGGGAAATTGTCTTAGGACACCGTTTTTATCGTTTTTAGCATATATTCTTTGCTTAGAATATGTCACAACAACAGGGGAACCAAGGCAAAAATGGACAAAAAAATGTGACATAAGGCCGCCCAGTCCTAGGGAAGTCACTAAATCAATGTTCGACTGACTGTATTCGCTTTGGGTCGCCGCTTCTCAGACTTCACGCAAACCTATTGCTTGCGCTGCTCCAAATCTTCAATTGCCATCCGCTATCTGTGCGCCGAACAGTTCTCCGAACAATTCTGCTGCCGCCGCCGCTTCAAAAGGATAAAAATCTGCCACTCCTACAAAATATTTCTGAGTCGGCCGAGTAGGTCAGTGCAACTGAGCCCTCACCAAAAAAGGGTGCATTCAATGATCCAAACTTCTTCGCTCTGAACACAGTTCATAATTTCCTCGGGTCTTCCTTTTTCAACAAACCACAAAAAAGTTTCCAGTTTCTGGCTGTATAATTTCAGTCTTGCTGCTTTTTTTTCATTCAGCTTGCCTTTTCTGCTCAAATCTACAATAGAAAAAAAGGGGGCAAATGGCCGCAAGAAGAGAAGCATTAGGAAACAACAAGAGATTGTTCACACGCGCGTTTTCTGTCCTTTTCTCCTATCAGAAAAACACAAAAGTGAATAAAAACAATCCCAGGAAATGCGCGTCTTTTTTTCACAGTTGCAAACAGACAGTTTTGCTGTGTGTAATGGACTCTGGCCCTTCCAACAAGGCAGGCACAGTCAGGCCATATGGGAGGGGGAGAAGCACTGGCCATTGAATAGTATTAACAGACGCGCGCAACTACACCAACCCCCCTGCCCGCTATCAGAAGCAGAAGAGGGAGTGGTGCGCAAGTGAGTGATAACACATTTGAACACAAGAGGAAGACAATTGCACTAGTCTCTGTTTTGCTCATATTTCCAGGGCTTGATTAATTGACTGATTATTTTTTTGTTGTAGCTTTATTCCACTTTTCAGAGTATTCGGCACTCCTTCCGTTGGTCCGCACACCTCACACGCTGTAAAGAACGTAATTTCGACGTCTTATATACACTAAAAACGGTTACAGGATGTTTTGAGACACGTTCCTACATAACAAGTCGATTTTATAGGAATTTTCCTGACCAAAATTTGACTTCTTAGCTTGTTCCCTCAGGGTAAACCAAGTATTTGGGTATTAAAGAGGTTAAAGAAGATAGGTTTTGAAAACTCACACGTAAATTTCCAAGGTAAATTTGTGAAGTGGGTCTAACTGGGATCAGCCTACCCCTGGTTTCAGCCTGACGGGGGTTAGCCTACCCTTGGTTTCAGCCTGAATTAGGCTTAGTATAAATTAGTCTCACAAACCAGGGGTACCCCGTTAGATCCACTTCACAAATTTTACATTGGAAGTTTACGTGTGAGTGTTCAAATCAATTTTTCGTCAAAATTGCCGATCAAAGAAGTGGAATTTCCTTGAAAATTTTGACTGTCCTGCAACTCGCTACAAATTTTTCAAAGAAATTCCACTTCTTTGCTCACAATTTTAAGAATTGCTTAGGAAAAATTTAAAAAACACTTTTGACCAAATTTATTTGAGCGGGGGTATTGTTCGGCAGTGCCAAAAAATTTTTAAAAAATCGGAAAAAAACAACAGAGGGGACCAAGGTAAAATAAAAGGTAACAAACTATAAACTAGGGCCCAATATTTCAACAGTCTTAATTTTCCTGACATTGTTATAATCTTTTATAGACAAAAATTTCGCTAGGTTCCCCTGATCATTTGGAGTACAGGATATTAACCGAATAGTACCAAAAATTTGTTTCACCACTCGTGTTTTGCCCCAATCTGAGGAAGGCCTAAAAGAGCTAAAGCAAAGTCCAACTTAGGATATCCAGGTACCCTCTTAGGTTGTTTCACCTTTGTGCCCCAGGCAAAAAGTCTATTTTTAGTGATCAGCCTTGGAATGAGTATGGCCAAATAAGAGGGGATGGAGACCAAGCAAAAATCGTGTTTTTGATATTGGCAGAGACAGACAGATGGAGAGAGACAGACGGACACAAGACAGAAAAATTCAGTGTTTTGATCAATGTTACCTCATTGTTAAAATTTTGACTGGTGACTAGCGGGAGTTTGAACAGGGCTTAATTGTTCGCTTAGTGGATCTGTGAAACCAGAATTTCAAAATGGCTTCTAGAAAAAAGTTATGAGCATCTGAAATCGTCCAAAATTATTGGGGTATCCTGTATTAGTCCAGATTTATTCGATCCTTGTAACCAATAAAAAATATCGTTAGCTTCCAGTGGAGAATCGAGGCTGCACCATTATTTTCTGAAATATACATCCCAAATTCAAGCATATCCCTTCTTTTCATTGTCCCAAAAGCCCCCAACATCCAGTTTTCCTTTGCGCACTCACTCTTTCCACACCAAAAAAGGAAGCAGAGGGGGCAAACAAGTGCCAAAAAAGGGCCAAGAAGGAAGGAGTCTTGAGAAGGGGGCATTCCCCCAAGGCTTGCGCCCTCTGGCACACACACAACCTTGGCTGCTGCTGTTGCTGCTGCTCTAAGCTTCTTAGCTGCCTTCTTAGCGCAGCAAAAGGAGTCCAATATTTTTGGGGGAATGGGGGCTCTTGCGCAGCAGTTTTCTGGGCAAATGGCAGACCACTTTCCTTCCACCCAATATTTATTTTTGCCTGGCTTCTCTCCACCATTGACGGATTTTGGGTGGAGAGAGAGACAAAAAGACAAAAGTGTTTAGTGGGACATTTGTGTAGCCTGGGGACTAGGTCCTCCTCCTCCTTATTCTTAGTTTTGGCAGCCTATGGCGGTTATTGATAAACTGGTAGGGGGTTGTTTAGTGTTTTCTTAGAGACTTGCGCATTCCCCACTCTCCTCCTTGCTCTGTTTTTCCTCCTTTGTTGGAGGAACAAACTCAATTGCAGCCAGTTTGGGCATTTCGGCAATGCAAGATATTGGACTTGTTGTGTGCATGTATGTACTTGTTTATGGGCTTGGACCATCCCACTGGTCCTTCTTGCCATTGCTAATTTTTCTTGTATTAGCAGGGGAGGAGACAGCGTTTGAATGAAAATACAGGGTTCACCCATTTTTCCTCCGACTTTGTTTTGCTTCTATCTCTTTGAATTTATTACGTCTCTACAACACGTCTCTACGATCTTTAAAAGGGCGTGCTTGCGGTCAATGGGAGTAAATGTCTGAGTTTCGATTTGGCGGGTACCAGGCATGCCAGAGATTTGAATTTTGAATCAACAAACTGTGTGAAAATTCGCCAATTACATGTGTTCCCTATACAAATATTCTCTTTTAGAGAGTTTTTTTGTGTTCTTCCTAGCAAGTTTGGTATAGAGCGCGTGGAAGATAAACGAAAACCAGCTAAAATAGGTTGAAACAACCAAGTTGATCGAAAAATTGATCTAATTTCATACCGACTTTTCCAATTACCGTAATTCTTCTAATCTACGGTGTCATTCTGACTACTTTATCGTGTTCAGCGCGGTCTTTTTATCTCAGTAATTTTGGTAGAAAACAAAAAAACTGCTTATTATCGAAAAAATAGCGAAAATCCACAAAAATATCGGTACTTCGACTTGAGGCTTGATTTTCGCTTAAATCCTGATAGTGTGTATCAAATTTTCTGATTTTAGTGCAGTTCTTTGTTTTCTGCTGGAATCTGTAAGGAAAATCGACCGCGCTGAAAACCATAAAGCGCTCAGAATCACACTGAAGGTTAGAAGAACTACGGCAATCAGAAAAATTGGTACAAAATTAGATCAATTTTTCGATAAATCTGCTTTATTAAACCTATGTTAGCTAGTTTTTTCTATACCAAACTTGCTAGGAAGAACACAAAAAAACTCTCTAAAAGAGAATTTTTGTATAGGGAACACATGTAATTGGCCAATTTGCACGCAGTTCGTTGATTCAAAATCCAAATCACTGGCGTGCCTGGTACCCGCCAAATCCAAAAATTTACTCCCATGCCCTGTTATGAGATCAAACTGACACCTCAAACGTCATTTTCCATGCATATTTTTATGTCTTGCCTACTTGTTAAACCTTCTTTGATTTTTAGCTGGAATGGACTACACGATCGAGCTGGTCAGTTATCTGCATTCATGGATCGCCGAAACAAGTGCAAATCGAGTATTGCAAGAAGTATGGGAGAGCTGCAAGAACTCTGGAAAGCAAACTCGTGAAGAAAGTGGTGGAGCAAGATCTTCAAGACTGAGGGTCAGAAATTCAGGGAAGCCCATGGAAATATCGAGTAAAATTCGTTGTTTTTTTTGCCGTTGAATGTTGTTATCGTTTTTGTTGGCGTCTGATAAACACTATTAATGCATCTTTGGTGCCATTCTGCAGCCCAGAGTCTTGGATATCGAATAAAAAGAAGATCTCGCCGTGACGTAATAAATTCAAAAAGATATGAGCAAAACAAAATCGGGCGAAAAATTGGTGACCCATGTAAAAAGGTATGCCTTCAGTGGAAATCAAGACCATGGCCCTCTTTGGAGAGATTAGCATGCTTTACCTCTGGAAAAAGCCGATTTTTTCCTGCCCAGTGTCTTTTGTTCTTATAATTTTTATCAATTTTTTGATAGATTGACTGATTCAAAGACAGCTCTACTAATAAACCCTTTTTGACCAAAAGTAACCGCCAAAAAAGGCGATTGATGATGGCCTAGAGCAGGAGGAAGGGGGTCTTTATTTTTGGTGTGCGCAACCTTTCTTCTTTCTTCCATTTGTTCTCAATACTTTTTCAAATTTTAGTGTGGTAAAGGCAGTCAAAATAAATAGTTGATTGCCCGACTATTAAGGTTTTTGGTGGGTTCACACATGTCCTTTCCACCTTTTTTTGTTTGCTGTTTGGCCTACTCCACATGCGCCCTTTTTGCCGATTAAATGAGAATCATGTCAACGAGAATTTTTTTCTAAACAAATTTGAAGGTTTTGCCAGAAGCTCCAGAAATTGAGTTAGGCGTAAGTAATATTAGGTTCTGAAGTCCAAGTGCGAGAGTAGTGCTGATAAAATTTGCCTCAAATTTATTCCATTTTTATAGAGCCTTTTTTGCAGCGGGATGTGTCCTCAGTAAGAGTGAGTGTGAGAATTTAAAAAATTTGTCTTAATTTAGCTTTTGATAAACATGTTCGGCCCTTTATTCGGGCTATTTGGTGTTGTATAGGACCGATATGGAAAAACAAGAGAAAAGTGAGATTGAGAGCATATTACTAGTTTGTCACATAACTTGTTGCGGTTTTTTCAAATTTAATTTATAACAACAGCAATACTACTGATCAAAATAATTTCCTACTGCTTCAACTATTTTTCCCATCTTTCCTGCAGCTTTGTGATGCCTTCAACAAAGAATCCGGCTGGTCTTGAGCCAAAAAATTCCTTGACTGCATTATACAGTTCTTCATCATTCCTTCCGAAATCTCTATCCCTAAGAGACGTCTTCATTTTTTCATAAATTTCATTCATTTAATAAACCTCGCGAAATAGGAGCATAGCCAGTTTTAGATGGTTTTCAAATATTTTTTGGAATTTTTGGAAATACACACAAGCACATTTTCCAGCAAAAAGTATAAAAGAGAGTTTTTTCAATCAAAAAATGTTTTGCGTTGAAAAAACAAGCACAAAAGCGATATTTTCTAGCTTTTGCATTGAGTGCCTTTGTTGTGCGTCATGCGCGACCACCCTCCACCCCTTTTACACATCAGCAAAAGTGCTAACAAAAACACAGTAGCAGCAGCAGCAGTAAACAGTGTGGGGGTGCGCAGAGGGAGCAGCAGCTTCTCCTTTTCTAGCTAGGCAAAATTGCAATCATACCATTGTACGCACACATATATAGAGCAAGGAGTAGCGCAAGTCGAGAATGACTGCCTCTGAACCGTCTGTCTCTAAATAGCAGGGAGCAGGAGGAGCTGCTCTCTGTTTTGTATATAATTTTGTGTGTGTGTGGAAGGCAAAAAATAAATATTCTTCTTCCATTTCGGCAGTGCGTAAGGACTGTTCCATTGCTCCTATCTTTTTCCTGCTCTATTCTCGCCTATCAATCCTTTGGTTTTGCTTTGTTGGGCTGGCAGCAGTTCATACAGGGTGTGACAAATAAGTCGAGATTTAAAAAATTGGCAAGAGAGGTGGTTGCCCCGCCAATTAGCAAATTTGTCGGTTCTAACTCTAGGATGGGCGAGTGCTCCAAAATTTCAAATAGTCGACACGAGACTTGAAAAGATGTCGAGCTTTCGAGTAAAAAGCTCGAAATCGAGTGCTGCACTCGCCAGCCCTGGAAATTACCATCCCAAAAAGGGGTCATAAAATATGTGGCAGTGTCTTTGACCCACTAGATCTACATAACAATTTATGTTGTCATGGAACAACAACAACATCGTAGTTTTCTAAATGTCTTCCTTCTTTAGCACTGCAAGCGTCAACTCAAGGAAACCGGCTAGCATTTCATTAATTCTTGTCAGCCAGAACCACACCCACTCGTTTTGTAATGCTTGTATGTTCGAAAGTCGCTTCCGATACCATCACCTGAAAAAAGTCTGCATTTCCAGCGGGTAAGGCGAATAAAAGAAATGAAAATAAGCTGGTTTAGAATGCTACTTCATGTCCGGAACCCCTCCATTTTGACGGTAAAAGGCTTTTTTGCTATTACTTTATCTTAGATTATGTCATAAGTTCTGTCCATTCACCGTAAAAGGCTTAAACCTCACTCCAAATAAATATTTTATTCAAAAGATAGTATAACATCTAATCAACAAAATAGTCTCCCCCAAATTCTACGACTTTCTCCCAGTCTTCTTGCAGACTGGATATTCCAAGAAGAAATGATTTATGTCATGCGAAATTTCTTGAACCCATCCATATTACCACGAAGGAAGTGTTGAAGCGAGCGAAAGAGGTGATAATCCGAAGGAGCGAGATCAGACGAGCACGGTGTTCCCATCCCAGATCAACAACCTTCTATTTGGTTAATATTGCTCTATACAGTATCGAATGTGAATGTCGACCATTTTAAATAACGTTAGAATTTAACATCTGTATCAAGCAACAACAAGAAAAATGAATAACAAAACAAAAATCCTTCTTAGGGGCGAGATTTGAACCTTTGACGGTAAACGGACAAGACTTATGACACAACTTAATATTTTTATGTAACAGAGACCATTTTTACTAGAACTGTTTTATTCCAAAAACCTCCAGGAGGGAAATATCCTCTGAAAGCAGATTTTCAAAAAAAAACTTGGTTGTTGAGATATGAGCTAAGATTGGATGGTCATTGTTTCAAAATGACAGCAAACCAACTTGCGGTCATATCTTAGCTACTAGGCATTTTTTCAAAATTCCCTATTCATATTCGGATTCCTGAGGACATTTTCCCCAATGTGGACTTTCGGAATAAAAAAATCTTAAAAAAATACCGTATTTATCTAATAGGCCACCCTCACCCCCCGTCCAATAAACCATCCCCTCAACTTTGAGGTTTTGTATCTTAAAGCAAGAAAATTTTTTGTGTGTTGTTCTTTTTGCCTTTTCTTAACTCCCACCACTCTACCGATTCCACTTTTTCGATTTTCGACTCAAAACTTTCCCGGCTTTTAGAAAAAAAATCACCCAGGTGGCTTATCAGAGGAAATATGGTAGTCTTTGTTATATCAAAATACAAACACGAGCTGTCCCATCGGACACGAGCTGTCCCATGTCGCATTTTGATTGGTGGGTTATTTGTAAAAAGAAAAAGGCAAAAATACAAAAAATGAACCAAAGAATGGAAATTTATCCAAGGATAGCAACGAAAACATCGCATATGATTCATGTGGAAACAGCTCTCGGTGAATTTGCTAGTTTTTTCGTCGCACCCTGTAGCTGGCTTGCTTGGGTTTGTTTGTTTCAATAGTCTATCAGGACCCTCATTTCCATGCATATTTGTTTTAATTCTTTGTTGCGCACTACCCCATTTGGCTGAATTGAATCGTTGCAAGAAATTTTGGTTGGATATTGTGCAGTTTTTGTTGGTTGTATTGCTTGGGCAAATCTGATTTTCTACCAAACACTATTTTCTCTAATAAAAACCCTCCCTAAAATCCGGAATTTCCTTTATTTGTGGCCCAAACATGCCTGTCTCCTATTACAATTTCCTTGATCATTCTTGCTTGATTCCAGCCGATGCAGTGGAGTCCCTCTACCATGGAGTGCTTGATATCCTCTGGAAGATCCTTAGCCACTTCAACCTTTGCCTTGCGTTTCATTTTTTGATATAGGTGAATGTATAAAGGAAATTTCCTATTTTGGAGAGGGCTTTTATTAGAGGAAATATGGTATCCAACTCGGTTATACCCCTTTCCCAAATCAACTTTTGTAAAAGTGTTCAGAAACCATTTTCAAGTAATAATTTTTCAAAAAGTAAGCCAAAAAGTAACTAAAAGGGGGAATTAGGATTGTATGCGAGGGAAGGAAATAGAATGAAATCACTTTCTATAAAGCCCATTTACCAATTTATGTCTCAAGTATGTGTGTCATATGCATTTAAACCCCAAGCTTCCTGAGCCCCGGATAGGGTACAGTAGGCTTAGAAGGAGAAGGTGGAGCTATTGGAGAATCTGTTTCCGTTTTTTTGCCTTGGTCCCCCTGTTGTTTTTCAATGCTTTTTTCAAAAATTTTCTTTTACTTTTCTGTTTTTTCCCAATTTTATTTGAACATTATGCCAGTTACATTTTTTTTGTGTCTGACACTTGTGTGTGTCCCTTTTTTTGTATTCCTTACTTTTTTAACTTATGATTTCAGATAAAATGCGCTTATCATCGGTAGATCAAGATGTTCTTCGTCAAACTGTGCAATTCGGTAATCTTTGTCTGCGCAACTCCAACAGAAAATAACAGGGGGACCAAGGAAAAAACGGCAAAAAACGGAAACAAATTCTCCAATAGCGCCGGAGAAGGCTTAGCAAAGATCTTGATATAAGGTCACTCTCCAGAAATTTACAAATTAGAATCTTGTTATAACGTCAACCTCAATATAACATCACCTATGGTCGGTCTCAAGGGGTGATGCTATATCGAGACACGACTGTACATGAAAAAACATTTCCTTCGACAGCTAAGAACTAACCCAAGAAATTTTTTTTTGACAAAAAACTTGCCTTTTTCCCCCACATTAAACATCTCTAGAGGATACCTGGATGCCCCAAAAAGGCTAAAAATTAAGGGATTTCAACATAGTTTTGTTTACTGGGATTTGGATTGTACCTAAGCGCCGGAGCTTAAATATGTTGGCGCTTAATTCAGCGCTTAATAAGCTTCGGTTTAAGCGCCGGCGTTCAGTGTGTCGGCGTTTAGTCGGCGCTTCCCCGGAATATGAAATAAGCGCCGGCGCTTGTTTTTGCCAGCGCTTAAACTTAAGCACGCGCCGGCAATAGCAACCCTGACTATTAAACAATCCTGACTGTGTGTGTGTGTGTGCACATCTCAAGCCCAAACCAACAAGCCCCCGGAGGGGACGTAGGGGGGCGCAGGAGGCTTGAAGGGTTAGAGATGCGCCCAGAGCCATACTCTAGACTAATAATGAATTTTGAGTCTATTTTTATTGTCCTTTAAGGGAAGCGGATAAATTGAAAGTGGCCCCCTGTTATTCCCTTTCGCTCCCAATACACCTCTTTTTCCTGTTAAGTAAGTTTTTTGGCTTATTTATTACAAGATTATTACTTGAAAACGGTTTCTGAACACTTTTACAAAAGTTGATCTGGGAAAGCGGGTATAACCGAGTAGCGTTCAATTTTCTCTATAGTGCTGTGTTATACTGTGTTTTGGATATTTTTTTAAGATCTGCCTTTTCCATAAGATATATTAAGTTTTTTGAGCCACACAATCTCACTCAAAATATTTTAAAAGTACTTAATGTGCTAGTCCTTCGGCTTATTTATGTATAAAAAGTGAATCTAGTACACAAAGGATATGACCTATTTGGTTTAGGCACAATAAATATCTAGTGGAACCGGGCTATTCTTAAGGCAAATACAGGGTGGCGCAACTTTTCCTGGCGAATGAGTTTTGGTCATAAACTTTTTAATTTGCGGTATTCTGACGTTTTCTTTGTTGGAAAGGCGAGACGGTGGTAAAGCGAATGACACAAGATTTGTAACAAATTCTTTATTTTAGCAATAACCAACAACAGTGAACAAAAATAACAACACTTTTCGCTCATACTCTTGCTCGACACTCCTTCCGTTGACTTCTAGGCAGCATTTCAAGGATATAAGGAGTAAGAACACATGAATGAGGCATTGTTTTGAATAAGTCGATCACCTGTGCTGTTTCTACTGTTTTCGCTTCTGTCCGACCCTACTAAAATGAGTGTCAATCCATAAGTAATTAAACAAGAGATCATCAAACCTTGTTGCTAACGCTTTGAGCTTGTTGTACCAATCAAGAATACTATCCCGCTTTGGCATTTTTAAATGTCTTCCGAGCTCTCTTCGATATCCAACTTCGAAATTTTCCACTCTACGCCCTCCTCGATGAACCATTCAACGCACTTTGCCTTCTGTTGAGTAAAGTAGACCATGGCTAAAATTAAAGCTTGTGCTCAATTATAATTTTTAACAGTGATAACAGCAAGATTTATTGAAAAGTCTGGTGTCATTCGCTTTTGCATCTTCTCAGCTTTCAAATAAAAAAAGTTCTCCTGAGAATGCCGCAAATTTAAAAAGTTATTCCAAAAATTATTCACCAGAAAAAACCCTGCATCACCTATTTCGCAACTGATTATATGTCGCATCTTTTCTATTTTCTTCTGGCTACCCTTACTGTTTTACACGTGTGGTTTGAGATTGGAATGCCCACGTCCCAAGAACAACTGGCCTCCCTTTTGCCAGCTATGATGGCTGCAATGGCTGCTGAACTTATTGCGGCTGCTACTACTGTTCAACTGACTAACGCTCCTCCTCCTTCTCCTCTTCCTAGTAATGCTGCAGAGGAGATAGCTGCCACCACGTTTCTGCAACCCAAACAAGAGGTAGAATCCACCTCTGAACCATCCAGGCCCTCTAGTGAGAAGAAGAAAAAGTCTAGAAATAGTAGAAAGCGTGCCATTGAAGAAGTCGAAAGCAAGTTTTTATATTTTAAATATTGGAGGCTCCAAAAGTAGACATCTCGAAAACTAAATAACACAAATTGCCGGAGACCCACGATCCTAATGCTAAGTAGAGAAAGAAAATGCTGACGGGTAGGGCTTTCGGGTTTAAAGGCTGAGAAAAGAATCGAGTCCCCGACAAATTTCAACTGTCGATACTAACTTATTGCGGCTGCTCGATAATTCAGTCAACTCTCGATATAACCTTACCCCCTCGAGTTCGACCCCCAGCTGGGTCCGACACTTTTTTTACCCCGATTTTTAAACTCTTCTGCCAGTCCTTTTTAGTTATTCTAGTCCAAAATATTACGAGGATTCCGAATCTCCATTTTTTTCTGCGAATAAAACTTTTGTATCTTTATAAAATTTTGCTTTCAGATTCGGATTCCTGAGGACATTTGGCGTACCGGAAGGCCTCAGAATAAAAAAATCCTAGTAAAAATTGATCATTTTATTTCGATATATCAAAAATTTCGGAAAAAACCGTGGTTAACTAGCCAGCCCCAGTCTGTGTGTATGTCAATCCGGACGAAAAAATTGGTTCGCGACCAACCAATTTGGCTTTTAAGTCATTTTGGTCTGTACAAGCAAAATTTTCAGTCTTCCTAACCTCAAATCATCCTCAACAGTCAACCATGTTTGTTGTCCTTTTCAGTCAAAGCAGAAATCGACCGCCCAAAAGTCAATGCAACCAAATCAAACTAAACATCCTCGCGGTCATTCTCAGCCAACCATCAAAGATTCTCAGGGTCACTCAGAACTCGACCACCTTCAGGGCCAACCTCAAATTGACCATCCATAAAATGAATCCATACAAGATTGATCCTCAGAAAATTGATCACCGAAATATCGATTGAGACAAAATCTATTCCCACTAAAAACCGATCGCACAAAAAACGCATTCATGTGAAAATTCGTGCAAGTGAAAATAGACTCCACAAAAGTGATTCCCCGTAAAGCAAAAACAACCCTACAAAATTCAATTCGAGCAAGAATCGATCCAAGCAGAATTTGACCCTACAGAAAACGAGCACCGCAAGATTAATTCAAGTAAAATGGATTTTTGCGAAATGCCATCGAGACCCCGTCAAAATGAACACTACAGAAATGGATCCCAACAAAATCAGCCCTACATATATCGCTTTGCACAAAAATCAATTAAATCAAAATCGGTCCAAACAAAAATCAAACCTGCAACGATAGATCCTCACAATATTGATCTCACAAAAGCGACCGCCACAAAATTGAGCCTACAAAAGTCGATCACCCTAAAATAGACGATCCCAACAGACATTGAAATCATACCAAGCAGAAAGCGAACCAAGAAAAAATCAATATTTCCAGAGATTGACCTAAGCAAAAATCGATCCACACAAAAAATAGATTGAAGCAGAATCGGCCAACACAAAATCAATTCAAAAAAAATTGCTGTAGGCAAAAATTTATTCAAGCAAAATCAATGTCTACCAAAATTATATCCCACAAAAAAGTTTAAACAAAAACTAGTTCAATAAACAAGCGACGGTGAGCTCAGCTCGCCGCATGATAAACCTGGCAGTAAATCAACCAAAAGTCAATTCGACCAAAAATCAACTCAAGCAGAATTTGACCCAAACGAAAATCAACTCAAGCAGGAATGGATCCCCACAAAAATTGACTTGAGCACAAGTTGGCTCAAGCAGAAATCTGCTCACGTGGAAATCCACTCATGCAAAAATCGATTCGAGCAAAAGTCGACCCAGGCGGAAATTGATTTATGCAGAAATAAACCAAGGTGCGGAATTCAGATAAATTTATCTG
>JAKMXJ010017061.1:0-10238 GCA_029339935.1 Anguina tritici
CAAAAAAATTACAAAAATACACCAGTTCCTTCACAAAAAACGGAGGAGGGGAGATACATTTAAATTTAGGCCCGAGCAAATTTTGTCCGAGCAAATTATGGCCGAGCAAATTTTGGCCCGAGCAAATTTTGGCCCCGAGCAAATTTCGGACGCGAGCAAATTTTGGCCCGAGGAAATTTTGACACGTACCGCTTTAAAAGACCCTCTCATTAACGTGTTTTCTAACAATAATTGTCTTGGCACGAAAATATAATGACATTTTAAATTTCTTTAAGAATTAAAAATTTTCAAAGAAGGGCAACGATTCAAAGTACAAAATTTTTACATATTTAAATCTTTGAATTCCCGGTGGGAATTCAATTATAAGGGCGTATATTAAAATATAGGGGAAGTTTTGTGAGTAAATCGAAACCCTAGATCAATAAAACATACTATTTTGATGAAAAACTTTTATTGGCGTAAAGTGAGCATGGGAAGATTAAACAACACTCGCATTAAGGTAACTTCATATTAACTTAGCCCCATATTAACGTAACCTTTTTTACCGTCCCGTGAAGTTACGTTGGGGTTCGATCCGGGGTTCGACTGTATTGTCTAACTTATCGAAAACTTAAGCGTTTTAATGATCAGAAAAGTGAAATATATTTTAGGGACTTATTGGTGAAAAAGGGAGGTATGTGTTATATTAGACTAGAGCTTTATCCAAAAGCAAACTTGTGTGTAAATACTTTTACTTTTTTCTAGCCGGAAATTATCCAAGAGTGTTGTGAACAACAGAGGCTTTGTTGGCATTCACAAGAAGATTTATTTATTGCACAGATCACAGTTTTTGGGTCAAGTCCACAAGAAACTTTTAGGCAAAAGCATTTTTCATTCTCTTCTTTGCTTCCTTTCCACCAAATCAATAGTCCTTTGCAGTCGGCCAAAACAAAGGTACATGAGGTAAGGGCAATTATAATAAAATAGTAATTCCAATAAAATTAATCTCCGAGTGCAAGAGATTAGATCCAGGCCTTTGAACAAAAAGTTTGTTTGTGGAAATCCGACAACGGTCCCCTTGTTCACACAGAAAGTGGGAGTCTTGCTTATGCAAATATGCAACCAAGGAGCAGCAAAAACAGGGAAGATCAAATACTTTCCTCCGGCTAAATATAGCTTCTCAAGTAAAGTTATGATAACTTGTTTGCTTGCATCCATCCTAGATTGCAGGAAATAGCAAAGAGAATTCATTTCTACAGTCGCAGACATGATAACTGATTTCTAGTCGAAAATTTAGACTCTAAATCAGAAGAGACGTCAGAAAATGAATACAGTCGAGCCTAGCACATCGATATAGCAGCATCTTGACCTGGTCCTGACTCGTAAAAGCATTCTCGCAGCTTGCTTTTCTTTCATCAAATTTGTTGAAAATCGAATATAAAAATTTATTAGGTGCCCAAGACTTATCCCAAAAAGTTCTAATGTATTTTTTATGCCATTTTTTGGTAAATATATATCTCAAGATAGATATCTTGTATTTCTACGCATGCATTTTCGTCAATTGCCCCTCGGTAAAACGGCAGGTTGAGTGATTTTTGATTCAAAAGCTCTCTATATAACCTTATCTCGAACAAATGACACCCTTGATATAATGGTACCTTGATGTGGTCCCCAGGGGTGCCGTTATATCGAGGCCATGGTTGTCAAAAGCGCAAACGCTCAATCGAAATTTTGACCAACTAAAGTGAGAAAATAGATGTCAACTTCTCAAAATGAACTTACAAGTGTCTGGAGTCAAATTTTGACTATTATAAAAAAATCCAGATAAATTCTATGTACCATTCAAAAGAGGAAATTCAGGGCTACAAAACTGTCATTACAGAATTTGAAATGACAAAATTTTACTATCTGAAAGGGTTCTTTAAGTTTGTCCAAGGACTTTTTGGACACCATTTATATTTTTGTATTTCACTCTAGGATTGTGGATTATAGTCGACTGTATCATTTCTCATATTTTCCATAATGTGATAAAAATCCCATTTCTTGGGGTTTGCCAAAATCTTCCCTTTTACCAAATTCCTTGTAAACAAGACTTAGCCACCCAAAAAAAAGCCCAATAAAGCCGCTATCAGTGGGAAATCAATCTACTCGTTTGCCTCTTCTTGAATGCACGCCCCAAAACTTCTTCTTCCCCAATGGCGGTCTTTTTGATGTGAGTTGTTGGGAGAGAGCACTAATTGGCTTGAGACTATTTACTTGTGTTTATGCAGAGGAATACCCACCACCACCAGTATCGCCATCAACAACAATACAGACTCTGCTGGTGGTAGTAATGATGATCATTATAGGTTGAGTGACCGATTATGATCTACACCTGCACACCAGATTTATGGTTGCCTCCTTCTCTGTGCCCTTGTTTTGTGTTCTTGTATGAGGTTGTAAACCATATGAAGCATACATATCCAATCAGAATTTTTAAAGTAAACTAATATTGTCTGAATATGTTCATGCTCTCAACTCGCAGACAGATCAAAGGTGGACAAAACCAGGACTAGAGGGTTTTATCTGACCAGGATTTAGTTTAGCCTCTGTTCCAACATACCGTATTTCCTCTGATAGAGCCAAAAAATGTCTTTGTGGTGTCTTGAGATACTTTTTGTTGGTGAGCCCTAAGCATGGTTTACACCAAAATGTAGCTAAGATTCTCAGCTAAACTTTGTTATAAACCCTGCTTAGGGCTTACTAACAAAAAGTATCTCAAAAATACAACGCTTAAACACCTTTTTTGAATTTAGGGGACCGCCCTATTAGAAGAAATGTGATGCTTTTTGTGAAAGCCGTCTTGGTATTAAAGTTTTCTGAAAATGGCACAGTGAAGTGTGCAACATGTCACTTTCGAAAACTCGCCTTTGCCTTGTCAAACCCAAATCCTTCAACACCTTTTCTTTTCTATAGACTTTTTGCTCATCTAATCAAACATACGATCGATTTTGCCAATAGAAAGACCTAATCTCTCGTACTTATTGTTTGCCAACAACTTTAATTGGTGTTTGGGAAACGAATACAGAGAAATGGTAGTAGCGTAAGTTGGAGGATGATGGATTTACATTGAATGGATGTTATTGTTGTGTGTTCCACACATCAACTTTCCCACAACAACAATACAGAAGTAGCAGTAGAAGACGAGTAAATAAGTTGGTTTTCATGGAAGGCAAGATGGATGGCTAGATGAATTAATTACCTTGCCAAAACCAGCCAAAATAACCTCACTCCTGTGGTCTTCTGCTAGACTGGTCCTCAAATCGCAATACAATGTGCAGATCAGAGTGCCAACAACAACAATCACGGCCAGCCATCCAAAAGTTAATCCGTGCTAATTATTTACTCTCTGCCTCCCTACCCACCAATAATGGTGTTTGCCTTTTGCTGCCTCGAATCTAGTTTATGTGCATTTTATATGGCGATCACAGCCATACAATGACCCAGCAGCCTGCCAAACAGGAAGACTATTACATTGTTCTTTTGCCCAACTCCCAGCACTATTCTTGCCTCCTCCATTGTTCTTGACAAGGGCAGAGGGGTTTATGATCGTGTGAACAGGTGAAGAAAGCAATTCAGCCTAGGTCTCCCCACCCAAATAAGCTTGAGTGAATTTGGTGGCTGGATGTTGAGAGGGCTAATTTGTGGACTAGTCATTGTTTGGGTGTTGATGGGTGTCAACTCATTGCTTGCCTTTTTCTCACCAACCCACTTCTAGGGTTGAAAAGTAAAAAGCCTAGGAAAGCATTAGGAAAGATTAGCCTTAGGAAAGTGTAGAGTGGAATACGAATCCAAAGCGACTTTCCACGTCTCCATTGCTCGGACAGTGTAATTTTTTTGTAGTCTCATTCTAAAATGGCCTAAGAACATGTTTTGCCGGTGTTTTGAGGCCTAAAACACGTATAAACCATTTTTTATCGTGACTTGACAAAAAGAGTCTCGCAAAAATAGCTCTGGAAGCGGCATTCACTCATGAGCTTATTTACGTGGTACCAATACATAAATTATGTTAAAAGTCTATATTTTTTCACAAACAAACAACATCAATACAAAATCTTGTATCAGTCCCCCAGTGCTACTGAAACTACTAAGCTATCGTGGTAGACCTTGTTTTTATTCCTTATTCGCCAATAAACGGTTACTAAAATTTTTTTTGGAAGCTGGTTATGGACCTACCAGATACGAAGATTATGAGTGAGAGAGAATCTACTCATAATTTTCACTCTTTTTTGCCTCACCAGAAGAATAGCTCCGCCCATTGCATTATTTTTGGGGATGGGCACTTGTATTGAAAGAGAGAAGGCAGTCAGCACAGAGGCTGTCGGTCAGTCTTCGCCTCCTCCTCCTCTGAAACAACCTCCACTGGTCTTTTGTTTCTTTTCCCAAATACATTTGATCAGATTACATTGCAAGGTTCTAAATTTCTATGGATTCGAGTTCTTTTTGTTCTTGGACATTTTAATTGCATGATTTTCGCAGTTAATTAGTCTGGAAAATCGTTTTAGTAAAGCCATGTCTTTCAGGAAACAGTTTTTGGACGAGTATGGTTGAAAGAGAAACTTTGTCTACAAAATAATTATGCGGATAACTACTTTCTGAGTCTACTACTTCGCCTCTGTCATTTCTTGAACTGCTCTTCTATTGTAACTATTTTCTTTTTTCTTGCTGTCCAAGATATTGCAGTAGCAAGCTGGTGGGATGAAGATTTCAACCTTGCTACTACTGTTACTTTCATTCACTCAGATGTACGCCACTAGGGCTGAAAGAGGTATGATTGTGATCTTAAAGGAGCACAGCCGTTGCAAGCGATGGGATCCAACAAATTGAAATGTGCGCAGGGCAATTTCTCTTGGGTCTAACACTGTTCAATTTCATGTCGTTTAATTTTTTTGAATCGACAGATACGGGAAAAACAAGGGGAACTGTCCTGCGCCATTCAAATTTGGACAAGTTCCACTGCTGGCAACGGGTATGCTCATTTAAATACTTCCAAGTTAATGTTGATATAGAGAGTAAAGTTGTCATTACCTTAACTAAAATAATCAATATTTGCTGTTTGTTCTATTTTATCATTTTTTATGATGATTGCTGTATTCTTTAAACCCGAAAGTTTCGGAAAACAAGGTACACAATGAATATCATCCAACGACATAACAAATTATCTATGTTTCGTGTCTTTCGAGTAGCTAATTCAAACATGAATAAAAGTACGGACTTAAAATGTCTACTAATTATCTACTAAAACTAAAAGTCACTATTTTACGTGTCTTATACAAGTTTAGGGCATGAGAAAACTTGCAAAAATATCGAAAAGTGTCACCACCGTTAATGCAATGAGAGCGATACAAGTTTAAATTGGTCGAGACACTTTTTCTTTGGTCTATTAGCTTATTCGGAAATTTTCAAACGACAAGAAAGAGTAAAATAATAGACTAAAAAGTATTGTGCGTATTTAACCATGCGCGAGTTACATTGCTGGCAACGGCACTGGTTCTTCAAATATTGATTATTTAGAATAAAAAGATGCTCCTGCTATTTTGTTTTTACGAAAATACAGCCAAGAAACTATTTTTGGCAAAAACTAGCCTCTATTTGGGCTACCTGAATATTCGCCCACTTGCTGTGGGGTTACATCGTGCATAAATTAATCAGCCACTCACATTGATTTTTAGTGTATCTTCTCAACACACTCACTGCCAGTTCAGAGCTCAATTGGAGGACGTATTCTAATCAAGACGAAAAAGATGGAGTAATTTTTTTTCACATTCCTATTTCAAAATTTCCTTACCCTTTCTCACTCTTTATTTCACTTCTGACTCGACTGAGGGTATTCCGCTGAGTTATATCTAGGCTAATGAGGTTCTGATACATTTGAGGGGTTTTCTTTGTACTTTTCTGTAGATCAAAGTTAGGGATTTTTTGCTGCATTTCTAATGAGCGGCCGTTATTCGGTCTTCAAAGAAAAGTTAGATGACCTGTAAATGGGTTTATGTGGTTTACAGTAACATTAGCGCTTCATGTTTTTTTTGAGAATTTCAATCTCTGGGGTTGTAATAGGATAGAAATAGAAGTAGAGATAGTGTAATAGAACAATTATTTTTTAACCAAGTATATCCTTTCTTTTCACATAGAAATTGATATCCCATTATTTAATTAATTAAAAAATAATCTCTATTGTTTTAGTGGCTGGAAGAGACGATCTATTCAAAGCCGGAGAATGTGAATCACCAAGTCTACTCTACCTGCAATTCAGACATCACAGACATCGAAAATTGGTTGCTAATGCCTCGTATTGAACCCGGGGAAGCTGTTAGGCTGGAACTAGAATTCGGTTTTACAATAGTCAGATGTGGGGATCTTCCGAGCATGAAGGGGAGCTGCAAAGAGACCCTCAAACTGTATGCTGCCAACATGAAAAACGGAGAATCCTTGCCTCATAATTGGCATAACGAAACAAAATGGTAATTATATCACTTTGTCGTCCATCTTAGGCAGACTTCAATGGCTTTTAAGGGAATTGGTAGATACGCTCGTCTCAAACTCAGAAGTAGTGGAGACAAATGAGCAGCAAAAGCAAATAAGCTCATATGTGGTCTCTTCTCCAAATGTTCATTTTGCCTTAAGAAATACCGGTGCATGCTCTTCTATTTTGTATGTCAAAGTAAGACACCCCTTTATTTGCGAAATATAATTTTGGAGTTATTATTATTCTAAGTGTATATGATCCTAGATATACTACTTGTTCTGTCCAGAGACTAAAAACTCCTTTCTTCGGCTACCTCGCACACTGCCTTCAAAAGACTCAAATTCAGTGATATCTGTCACTGGCACATGTGTCGAAAATGCGTCACCTAGTCAAGATTCTCCCACTCCTGCTACCTCTATTTGCAAAGCTGATGGAACCTGGCAGGTGATTGGAGGCTCACAGTGTGAATGCGACGCTGGCTATATTCCTTCACTTAAGACTGCATTATGCACTGGTATGGTTTTATCCTTCTCAAATATATAAAAAACTGCATTATTTACTTAAGGCATAATAATTTCACAAAAACTAGCAGTTAGACAAAACCTTGCTTTTACATAAAAAAACCTATACTCAATAAAAATAGCGCTCATTTTTTGTTATAGATTTGGTAACTTTCTTTACATTGTTTGTATGATCTGGCAAAAGAAAGAGAAAGATATAAAGAGAAGGCTCGGAACACTATATAATTTGGGATTGATGGGAGCATAAAAAGAACATAAAATAATGAAGGGCGAGGGAATAATTAGTGACTACTTTTTGGGATATTTACCGTGAAAGAAAAGGTCACATAGTTAGTAATGCATGGCCAAGTAATGTCCAAATTCGTATGTATGCCAAACGAAATTTGGTGACCTGGTTTTGTGAGCGATTTTCGAATTTGATTCATTGTAGTTATCTCGTTGTTTATTGCCTGATCGTGAGTATACCTCTATTTCTAAAGAGTGCTCTTCAAAAGAGCTACCACTAACATGCCGTGTATTTAGGTTATGTTTCTCTTTTGTTCTCGTCCTTTGTATCTCTTTCTTTGCTTTTCTAATTATGGATGTTTCTTTTTTGCTGCTGGACTTCCAGGCTCCTGGAAGTGTGTCCATTCATCGCCTTTTCTGTCTCCACATTAGCACTGACCTTCGAAGACCTTTGTTCGTTGGCGAATAATTTTATGCATTGGTTGTTCCATAAAAGGTTCTAAAGTTTATTGGTCAGGGAAATTGCACTTTATGAAGAACACGCTCATTGTTCAGTAACCATAGTTTTTCTGGCGTCCAGAATTTCGATTTAAAAAAATTTGCTCCATGTTCTAATGCTCTTTCTGCTCACAACTAAAAAGATAGTATAATTTTATCTGTTGTTAAAATGCAACATTTTTACTTAAACGTTTTCAGCGTGTGGTATTGGAACATACAAGTTGGACCGTGGCTTAGGAGAGTGCCGTTTGTGCCCCCGACACAGTGCATCGTAAGCTCAAATAATTGTGTAAATAAAATATTTAATGCCCATTTTAAGGTACAAAGCTGGAAGTAAGGAATGTGAGTGCAATTCAGGCTACGAGAGAGCTAAGAACGAGTCTGGTACTCACCCATGTCGAAGTAGGTTTTATTATACCCAAGACTATAAAATTCTACTTTTACACTATTTAATATTTGCAGGAAAACCAGCACGAAGTTTTACAAATAGACCTGATCCAATGACAGATGTCAAGATTGAAAGCAACATCCCTGCTGAAGACAGCATTGCTAGATCGAAGAATGAGTCCTATTGGTGGCATAGCCTTACTTCTTCCCACCAGGCATGGCCATGGCTTTTTCTCTGCCTGGTCTCTGTGCTCGTCCTTTGCTGTATTCTTCTCCTAGTGACTAGATATTCAGCTTCCAATCGCAAGCAAATGAGTGATTTGGATGCTCTTGATAACTACAAACAGGGTAAATGGCTTGAACAAAAAGTAAAAAAAATTCTGCTGCTTTTGCCCTCCCCTCTGCCTATGCCTATAATTTTAATAGAACTTTTATTTGAATGCAACTTTTCCAATCTCAATATTTTCGGGATGTTCTCACCATGTGGTACTTTTTCAGATACTATTACAATAACACCCGACTACCGCTCTCTGGGTCATGTTTCTGCTTTGCCCGGTGTGCTGAGGAGAAAAAGTGAGCTCATATTTTAGTTGCATCATTTTATATTGACCCCTGCTTATGTTTTGCGTTGCTTTAATAATATAAAAGTGGTCAATCTGTGTATATCATGTATGGATAGGCGAGCATATGCTTCACGACAATAGTATCGATTATTAAAAGCAGTGCTGTGCATGTTAAGTTTTTTTTCTTTTGTTCCGACTCTTTGCCCCCGACTTTTTTTAAATTTTTGTTTTGCTCCACTCTTTGCTTGAAGCGGAGCGTTTCGGAGCAAAGAGCGGCTGTTTGCTCTGCATTCAGGCTGGTATCTGCGATGTCCAAAAAACTTCAGTTTTTTATATGCGAAAATAAAATCAAAACCATCTAAAGCATTTTCAAGAAGTAAATCAACATTATGGAAAAGTCTTTGCCTATTTGCTCCAAATATTTACAATTCTCTTTGCTCTCCGCTCTCTGCTCCTGATTTTTTTCAAGTTTTCTATTGCTTTGCTCTTTGCTCCTGACTTTTTAAAATTTTCCATTTGCTCTGGCTATTTTCTCGGAGCGGAGCGTCTTGGAGCAAAGAACGGAGAATTGCACAGCAGTGATTAAAAGTCTGTTACAGTCGAGTCTCGGTATATGCCACCCCATAAAAAAACGTGAGGGTCCTACAATTTATTTGCCCTAATTTTTGAAGTTTTTTTCCAATTCTGATATTGATGTTTCTAAACCAAAAAAGACCAAGGATTCCGAATATGCAATTTTCTTCTGAAAAACTTAACAATTTAACCCTTAAAAAAATCAATCTTCTATAAAGTGAGGTAAAATTTTGAAGGTGAAACATATTGTCGTGAAGCATATCCTGCCTACCCTGATGAATTCTTTTTATTCAAAATAAAAATAGCACAGTACCAATCTTGAAATCACTAAAATTGAGCCTTTTTAATAAAACTTCTTTGACTTTACGCCTACAAATATATATAGTGCTGATTTTAGTATGATACAAAGCATGTTATATAGACTATTTTATATTATTTAAAACATATTGCAGTGAATGCCCCATTGATACCTGCTTATGGAACACATCGAAGTGCTGCTTTGGGAATGGCAAACCGTTTTAGACCATATGTAGATCCAACAGGTAATTTCAAGAAAAATTTGGCAAACCTTGATTTTTCTGGATTTTAGCATACGAAGATCCTAACCAAGCGCTGGCAGAGTTTACAAATGAGATAAGACCTGAGAATGTACAAGTGACAAGGGTCATAGGAGCCGGTGAATTTGGAGAAGTTTGTTGTGGCCGATTGACAGTTGAAGACGCCTATGGTCAAATTCAGGTGCATATTCTTTAGATTTAATTATAGATTTTTTGAATTATTTGATTTTAGCAGCATGTAGTGGCAGTCAAAACATTGCTTCCAGGCAGCTCACTTAAGGCCAAGAAAGACTTTCTTACTGAAGCCATGTCTATGGGTCAGTTCGAGCATGAAAATGTCATTCACCTTCTGGGGGTTGTCACAAAAACAGAACCAGTTATGATTCTCACAGGTGAGTTCAGGCTAAAAGCAACTTTCTATTTTGAAGGA
>JAKMXJ010017141.1:0-12758 GCA_029339935.1 Anguina tritici
GTGGGAGCAGGTCATAAGCAATAATGGAGAATACATAGTTGATTAAAATGTATCTATATTTCATGAAAAATAGTTGAATATTCAATAAAGAAAAAACGGCAAACATTATTACTAGACCCAATAGTCAACTAACTAATATTTCTCCATCACTTTTTTCCGCCTCGAAAATGGTGCATTTTCAGGTTCTGGCCAAGAAATAAAAGAAATTCTGGAAAACAAGTAACATGTTTGTACTTAAAAATTCGCTGAAAGTCGGCGACGTTTTGCTGTATCCCAATATGATATATACCCTTGTCTGAAAAAGTTACGAGCCCTTGAACAAAAAATTATGCATTACTTTTTTCCGCTACTGTGTGTTTAGATACCCTCAGGGGATTGTTACTTTTTAGATATGTCTCTGCAAGAAGTATATCGTCGAAGGAAAGACAAACCTGCTCTTATATGCACTCAAGTGATCAAGTTCGACGGTGACGATGCAGAAAGTTATCTGCAGCAATGGAAGGGGGACAGTGCGACTAACGTTTGGGTAATGAATCAGTGGCATTCGTCAGCTTTTCTGCCTTCTCTTTTCAATTGTTAAATTTTGTCCACGGTTTTAGGGCAAAGTTTTTTGTAGCGAAAACGTAATCGAGAACTGGGAATGCGCAGTGTCTAGGAACAAAGGGCGTGCCTGCCCAGCAAAGCTCAAAATTCGAAGGCCAGATCTCAGTCAGGAAAATGATTATCTAGTCGAATGGTGAGCATTTAAACCATGGATCGACCCGAAGGGGTCGATCCACAGCGAAGCAGGGAAACTTTTTGCAGAGGCATATTAGGTTGTCTGGTAAATACGTGCGTTTTGCATTTTTAATTTTAAATATGGCAACCGAAGTAACATTTATTCAAATCAAATTGCAACAACTAATCAACAAAGTATTCACTTTCAAATTTTACTATTTTTTCCCATCTTTCTTGGAGCTGCGATATTCCTTTGATGTGAAATCCGGCCGGCTTAGAAGAAAAGAATTGAGCAATGTTCTATGAGATTTCTTGAACTGAGCCATATTGATCCCCTCGTAAGAAGTGTTGAAGTGAATGAAAGAGATAATAATCTGACGGCGCACGATCAAGCGATTACGGTGGATGCGGCAAAACTTTCTATCCAAGGTTGAAGATCTTCTACTTTGTCAGTCTTGTTATGAAGAAAGAGAACGTCAAATTGCTTAAGATGTGGTCGATTTTGGATCATTGCATCTCTCACACAAAAAGCGTTAACAACAACGGAGGGGACCGAGGTAAAACGCACGTATTTATTAGACAACCTAATATCTAAAACCCTGTTAGAGTATTAACCATATAAAGAACAGCACAAATAGAACAATGAAAAAGTCAATATTTTCAGGTAACTAAAATATTACCAAATATTCTCCCACAAAAGACTCTCGAACAATGGTGAGAACATTGCGACACACTGTTAACAGGATCAGCCCCATGTCAAAGGAAAGAGCGGCTGGAAAAATTATGAGTTAAAAGACACTCTCGCAAAAAATAAAACACCTGCAGCTCCTCTAGTGATGGCAATACCTACACCCATCACACGTCTCAGGTCTCGGTGCTCATTCTCGTAGCGATAATCTGCAGTATAGTAAATATTTTATATAGGGAATACATTCGGAGTAAAGTTAAAAAAAGCTCACGCCAAAACCTCTCGAAGAAAACAATAGCATTGAAAGCAAAGAAGAGGAAGAGGACCACAATGTGTTGGCGGTAGGTCTCCAGGTAAGAGAGCAGAAGCGAGATGGAATTTGTTGGAAAGTAGACTGAGGAATCTGATGTCACGGCGAAACTGTTTAAGCTCTGAGTCCTGAAAGGATTATACGTATAAATATAGGGCTGGAGAGTCAGGGGTCTGAAATCGAGCTACGGGCATTGTAACCGCCCGTCTGGAAGGTCTCGAGCAAGTACGGCTAGACGGCTTATTTGGTCCGTCATTCCAAAATTGGACGGTCGACCTGTTTTTCAATTCAGCTTCATATTTTACACATAGGATTACCATGAATTTAGAAAAAAACTTGATTTTTGAACAAGACCGTCTAGGTGGACGGGGGTCGTCTGGACGGGTAAAAGATGAACTGTAAACGGTATCGACTGTAAACAATCGACTGCAAACGGCTTTTTGCAAAAAATTGTACTTTGATGTAATATAGACCATTTTTACTAGAATTTTTTGTTCTGAGGAGCCCCAATAGGGCGAAATATCTTCAGGAATCCGAATCTGAACTCAGAATTCCAAAAAGATGCTTAGTTGTGGAGATATGGTCATAACTTGTTATTTTGCAACAGCCACCATCCAACTTTTAACCATATATCGGCAGTTAAGCATCTTTTTGGAATTCGGCGTTCAGATTCAGATTCCTGAAGACATTTCGCCCACTGGGGCTCCTCAGAATAAAAAAAATTCTAGAAAAAATAGTCTCCATTACATCAAAATATAAAATTTTTTGAAAAAAACTGCTTACAGTTGACCGTTTACAGTTAAACAGGGTTCCCATCGAAATTTTTCGAAATAAAAAAACAGCAATCAGCTCCAAAAATCAGCTATTTTTTGAAAAACTATCTTTATTCAATAAGACAACGTTAAAGATTAGATTTTTCACCTCCCCAAATTAAATTTAGTCAAGTTTCCATCATTTAAAAGCATTTGATACATTTCAGTGCACAAAAAATCAAAATTAACATTTGTTTGAAGAAGACATTTAATGGTATCTGGCTTTAGCAAGTTTCTGTTATCTGCTGTTAAGTTGACATCAGAATTGCATGGTATACAAGGAGCGTGATTCTGAAAATAACAAATATAAAATATGACATCCAAACCTCGCTGGTTTACCTGTCCCTTGCTACTTTTCGTGATCCCTTTAATTTTGGAACATTGAGGTTTGTAATTACACCTTGTTTGTTTCTTTGCGCTTGCCGGAGCCATCAAAATTTCTGCTCAAAAAGAGAACATATTAAATAAAATAGCAAACGCTATAGCAAATAAGAAAAAATTGAGCGAAAATAAGAAAGCAAGACCAAAACTTTGACTGAAACGTGAATGAAGAAAGGTGCCAGTTCAAAAAACTAAAATATTTCAGAAAACAGCAAAAGTCAGCGAAAATTATCAAAATCAGCGATTATCAGCAAATCAGCGGATTTATTTTTTCATCAGCATTCTGGCCTCAAAATCAGCGATTCGCTGAGAAATTAGCGAGGATGGGAACCCTGAGTTAAAACCATTTACAGTTGACCCTCGTCCGTGCGGACGGGGGCTCAGGACGAGCGGTCACTATGGCTACGGGCTGGAAAGCCAACATTTCAGCCAGCCAATATAGAATTTTTTGAGGGATTGCCAACACATCTTAACATATTGTCTCTTAAAAGTCTCCTGTTCTGAGATAGGATAGCTCTAAAATAAATTGTGGCTTTTACTCATCTACGCTGATCACTGAAAACTTAGGTATTCCGCCCGGATATTGTCCTGGAGGGGTAGTTTAGATGATTTCGTTGTGATGAAAACAAGCCATGATTTTGTCAGACCGTTTTTAAGTCGCTCCCAACAACAACCTTTTTGCTTATTCTTAAAACCACAATCCACATATTTGAGCCCCTCCTAACACACTGGCTAATCCTGCACCTAAGCTTCAATTAGGTTCCATGAGGAAACTGCCCGACGAAATCATGTCCCTCCCTGGAGCGAATATCAATCCACTGTTCAAATATGAAAAGCACTCGTTTTAGTAGTCTTATTCCCTCGAAACCCTGCTTAACATATCCATCTAAGTAGGGTAGGATGGTCTGCTGGACCGTTTGGCTGAATTCCCGCATTGGACATGCACCCGGAGGAGTGAAGGGTGACCGAGAGGTTTGATTTGGAGGAGGAGGTTCAGTTATTACCGAGTAGCGTCAGAAATAGAATATGTGCAATAGCTACACAAAACAAAGACTCACTCCTCCAAATTAACTTTCAAGTTAGCTCCTCTGAGATGCACTCCAACAGGTCTTCGGATGTCGTCCATTTGACTGAAATTTGTTTGATAAAGGAAGCCTTTTTCAGCAAATTTACCTGAAAATAGCTTCAAAGTCCTTGTAAGTCAAAACACTCCTTTCCGGGTCTATTCCAGCTGTAAACCGCCAAAACTACGTCACCTCCTTAACAAAGAGTACTTGAAAAGTGGCCTACCTCTATGCAAAACCGACTCAATCACATCATTCTGAATGTTCTGATCTATGCGCACTCCAGCAGCCACATTCAGAGACTTGACGAACTCACAGAACTCCAGTTTTTGCACTTGCCCCTCGTGATTTCTGCAATGATTACAGAATATTTTTTGAGTATCAGATTGTTGACCCATGTGCCTCTGCTCGGTTCCCCCGGGGGCACGTACCTCTGGGGTACCTATCCCTTACCCACAGTAAATGACCGAGGCAGGGGTACGCCGAAAATCGAAGGCGCGTTCCCCCAAATTTGGAGAATACCCTCATTTACCGCAGGATTGGGGTAGATACCCCCAAAACGGGGGCACTTGCTCCTGCCACCATTCATTTACTACCAGCCAGTGGGATAGCCGTCAATCCGGGGCTGTATCGGTCCAAGACGGAGGGCTTTTGATCAGCTGGTAGATAGCCGCCAAAAGTTTTTACAATGAGGACGCGACGGCGGCCGACCGGACAATGAGAGGCCCGCTGAAGGCCGTCCCGCTGGACAATGGCTCCGGATGGCCTCCCGAAGGCCATCCGGCGAAGACTTTAGGCTCTGGGACGGGATAGACGGAGGACGGGACGCCGTCCAAATTTTTGACAAACGCCCCACTAAGGTTACAATCTATTGGATTTGCACTGGATAAAATGAGGCCAAAGAGCCAACAAGCATTGGTTAAAATAACTTGGGGTGGGGATAACTAGAGAGAATACGGTGTTTTCAAACTTTTCAACCTGTCACACATGTCAAAGACCAGCTGTAGTTTCTCCTTTAAAGTCCCTACAAAAAGTTTCCATATTTCCAAAAGGTCTTCTTCTTACTTAACCAACCCTGTGTGAACCTCTTCAAAACGGTGAGGAACTCTTGGAAGCACACAGAGTCAGTGTTCTGCCCTCCATTGAGTGACATGCAGGAGAACATTCGCTGCACAAACAGGTCCTTGGGCTGCATTCCCAGGGCATCGGCGAACTCCGACTTGGTCAATGTCATGTGCATCACCTGCTCCGACACATAGCTGTTGAACTCAGAGTTGGCATCGCTAAGTTTGGGCTGATTGAAGGCCTGCAAAGAGTAAGCCAATCGGGTGAATGCGCATTTTAAAAATGTACCCTGGAGTATGCTTCTCGGAAAAAGTGGTCTCTGAAATGTTTTCGGTAAAAAATGTGGCCCTACCAGAGCCTACTCCCTCCAACCAAGTTTTTTAGAGTAGTATCTTAACGACTTCCAACTAATTCCGGCTCTATTTTGGTATATCCCCTCAGCAATAATTGTTTTTTTTTCAAAATCAGATTTTATTATCTCTTAAGCAATTCCCCCATACCCTAAAAACGGTAATCATGCATCCTGGGCCCGCATGCTGTGGCGAAGTTTGTGAGGTACCAAATAGGCTATAAATATAGGGTTTGAACATTCATACGTAAATTTCCAAGGTATATTTCTGGAGTAAGGCTAACGAGGGTCGGCCTACCCTTGGTTTGAGCCTAACGGAGGTCAGCCTAATTTGAAGTCTAAGCGGAATGGGATGGAACAACTGATTTTTTTCATATTTTCTTAATGTCCTATCCTTGGTCAGAGAAAATTAGGCTCAAGCCAAGGGCAGGCCGATCCCTGCTAGTCCCACTTTATAAATTTTGCAACACAAGGCCTTGGAACCACGGTTTTTAGTCAATATATGGCCCACTCAAGAAACAAAGGCCTTGCCTTGTTCTACTTTTAAAAAAAATTTGGTTGGAGGATGGTGGTAGGATCCGGTAGAGTCGAAAATATTAATCTAAAAGCTTTGCTCACAATTTCTCTTGTCGTTTGTCCTTGGTCTCAGCGGCTTCCAGGAGCACATCGTTTTCCGCCTCTACCTCTTTCAGGATTTTCCCGTGCTTTGTGAGACAGTTGCCCAGAGCACATCGGAATTGCAACCATTGAGCTTCGTTTTGGAGACGCAACACCTGGCAAATTTTATTATAAGAGGAGCATAATATTTTCTTTTCTGGCAAGGCCTACCATGTCGTAGTTTTTGGGCACAGAGATCACCACAAAGGGGCCATGCACAGAGCGACTGGCTTTGCGGGTCACTACAGTCAAACCAAATAATTAAATGAGGGCTTGACAACTATGAGGTCAACTGTATTGGTACCTGTCAGTCGGACCACATGAGCATCAGAGAAGTCCAGTCTCCGGAGGGTTCCTTTACCACGCCTCTTCAGGATTTTGAGCACTGCCCAGTGGGTATCTAGTTCCACTGAAAATGGATGTGTATCTTAGATGTGTAAATATAAGTTTAAGATGCACAACTGACCAATAATCGACCGGCAAAAGGCTTCGTTCAGCCACTCAATTGCTGAATAATTGAACGTATAGTTGGTTGATACTTGATTCTTTTTTGCTAAAAGAGGAGTGGCCGAGTTGGCTATGGCAGTGAAAATCGGAGAACTTGCACTATACCCCCAGTACTCGATTGCACCCCACTCCCAGTAGTTTTTCTACGCTTTTCTACCTTTATTTTTTAATGTATGACTTTTAAGGTATTAATTAAAAGTATGGACTACTCTATTCTCGACTATGATCACAGCGACGTCGATTCCGAATATTAGGAGCCGTCATGTAAAGATGCAGGACAAATAAATTAAAGATTGATATATCTCTGCGCGTAAAAAGTGATCGTTTGACTATGATCTGTCGTTTTTGTTGTAATTAATAAAGCAGTCCTGTAGCGGTGTGATTGAGTGCTCAGGGTGGGGTGCAACCGTGTGCTGGGGGTGGGCTGCAATTTGTGGAGTGAAATCTGTTCTACATCAAGTTTTTGAGTCTAAGCTTCCACTCAACCATGCGTCATTTCAATATATTAAGGCCGTATTTGGAGGCGAGGGACGGGGCAGAGTGTGAGATGCTCATGGTGGGGCCGGTGAGGCTTGCTACCAAAATGTCGAAAACCATATATTAATATTTTGTGTATTTTTTAGGTTTTCTTGTGTCATAGGACACGCTTTGTTCGGCCCTATCCTAGAATCGGGTACGTTCTAACCGTGATTTATCGGTACAATAACATGGGCGGATGTCAAGTGGGGTTAACGGGGGCCGGCCTAGGCTGAGCCTAAGCATTCAGTAGTTATTTAAATTACCTTCTGTATTAGCAAGCCTGGCTTAGGCTCAGTCTGGGCCAAACCCCCATTAGCCTCACTTAACATCCACCCGTACTATTGTGCCCATAGTATTTAGGCTTGGGCCGGCCTGGACCGACCCCCGTTAGCCCCAGTTAGCAGTGCTAAGTTAACATACAACCATACTATTCTACCCATAAATGATGGTTAGGTTGATTATGTAAAAGTTGACTACCGTATTATCTCTATTAACCAGCCCTGGGCTTCTATTATTCAAATCCTCCCGGAACACGGGCTTTTATTAGAGAGTGGGTGTCCATTGGAGGGTGGGCTTCTAATATAGATAATACGGTACTTGTATGGGTTGAATATGTGTAACATGTAAAATAGATCTCTCTCCAAGCAAACAAGCCAGAATTTGTAAGCTTTTAGTAGTGTTCAGCACACTGGAAGAGCCTAAAACCCTAATTTCGATATTTTGTTGGCAAACCAATGGTGGCCCACATGATTCCAACCCTCAGCGGAAAATTTTTCCTTGTAATGACCTTACCCCAGGGCAGCCACCTTCAATTTACCCCCGGACCAATTTACCCTGGGACTGTTTATCATGGGAAAATTTAACCTTAGAGATGTTACACTCGGTATAGGCAAATATAGACACATCTGCCTATTTGTGCGAAACGCCCCGAAAACAAACAGATGGATCAAGGCACTTTTTAGCTTTTTCATTTTTTGTTCGATAGCCTACCCGGCAAAGTGAACTTCATGTCTTTGGCAATGATTTGCCGCGTGTACTCCATATCATCCTTCAAGTGGACTTTTTGAGAGACGCATGGCTTTTTGAGTGAACGAACTCCTGGAAACATAAAAGATATTCCAGAGATCCGGAATAAATGGGACAGAGACCTGGTTCAAATATCATGCCCATCTTTTTGCGCTTCTGAATCAACAGGTAGCCGATGCCGATGCAAACTAAAGATTTTTTGCCATTAAAAGAACCTAAATTTTGCAAAAAACATCTTACTAATGGGAATTGTGGCGAGAGCAATGACAGTGAAGATGTAGGTCACTTCGTTGCCGGTGAAGTGGTCGAACCGCATGAACGGCACACATGGCTCCAGGTTGGTTGTGTTCACCTGCAATCAAACAGACGGACTTCAACTTACAGCCTCAAAACAATTTTTTAGGGTTGTGAAACTAAAAAAGTCGCGCGTTAAACATGAAACTTAGCTCATGTGATTTTAGCTAATTTTTCGTATCCCATCACTTGTTGCTAAGCATTTTTCTTTTAGACTAATGATGCTCAATCCGCTGCATTGGTGCGCTCAGTTGTTGGTTTCTGAAGGAAGCAAGTTCGCCTGCAAATTCTGTTGTGTTCAGTATCTATAGAATGTAACAGACATGGCTTCTTATCTTACGGTATCTCGCTCAAAATTGTTTACCTCTTGTGATACCTGTAATTCTCATCTGTTTTTAAGGCTCAGTGAAAGAAGATGCGGAATAACATCAACAAGCTGGTGGGGATCAAGCAGAAAACGAATGGACCTCTATCGAAAATCGCCAAGAGAAGAGGATCTTTGACGTTGGGAATTGCCAACTCTTCCAATCACATATCTCTGAGGAGAATAGGCCGAGTTCGACATTTTTATTTTTTGACAAGAGTGAGCCTTTTGTTGGTGGTCATCTTTTGCCCATAAATTTGTTCTCTAGGCACTTGCTACAGAGAATATTGCTGCCAACTTCCTTAATCCATGATAATCCATGTTCGATAATCCAGAAGACAAGATGCGTCCGTCTTTAGCTTACAAAGCGCTCCGATCCGTTCAAACCACTGCCGCATCGTGCAAAAGGAATTTTTACTCGAGAATTTGTCTGTTCATGGGTGTTTTGGATATTCTGACATGATAGTATATCCAAATGAATATTTCAACACTCGCCAACTTTCTGGCGAAGGTTGGGGAACTTTCGCCTCAAAGTTCGGCACATTTAAGCTTTTGCACAACCCTACAAACGTGGCTACGGAAAAGGATTATAATATACCTGGAAAGGTTGTGGACAAGGGTCACCTTTCAGCCTTAATTATTTATATGGTTGGCAACAAAATTTTCAGTTTGAACTGGTTTATAATTACCAAAAGAAGACATTTCGTTGGAGCTCGTCATTTTCAATTGCTAAAAATAGGAATCACATGACAGGTGAACTTTTACCCCAGAAAAAAGTTCAAAAGGAGTTAATTAGTGTTTGGGAAGGCGGTGGAATTTGTTCAAAAGGGCTATTCTACCTGCACCCTGGTCGAAAATTTCGCGAAAACACCTCAAGAGATATACATTAAGGGTTTGGGGCAGAAAATGCCTCCCTGGGTAAGGGCCTTGCTCAGGTATGCGCCTCAATTACACCAAATACGCTACTCACCAGAAGGTTTACAGTCAATTTTCGATAATCCGCCACCCATGTCGGTGGCGGATTGTGGTGGCTATAGTGTAAAACCCCAACTCGCCCCAGTTCTTACTTTTGTCCGTACGCACCATGGTTATCCGATAATTGAGGGCCAACAATTGAGAGCGAAAAATGTTTTCAGATCTAGAGTTTATCTGACCGTCTATAGTTTATCTTAACAGTCTGCAATCCATGTAGAGTGTCTAGAGTCTAACTAAACTGCCTGGAGACCACATCAACCATCTAGAGTTGGTATCAGCCACTTGGGGTCTAGGCAAATTACCTAGAGTCAAGATAGAACAGCTGGAGACTAAATGAGTCGTCCTCAGATCAGCTATATGCTTTAAATGGTTGGGATGAATTTTATATGCTGGATATGGTCTCCAGGCGGTTTACTGGGGCTGGGCGGAGCCAGTAAGTAACCAGAGGGGGATGGGTGCCGTCCAATTATGGGCCCTAATAGAGGGGGCGAGAGATTATCCAGAGTTGAGTGTAGAAACAACCTAATCCTTCAGTAAAAAAAACTTACAAGTGGTCTGCTTGATGATTTCACGGAGAGAAATGTTTCTAATCTTCTTTTGCTCCTCCTCTGTCAGGAAACTAAAAATACGGGATGGCGCAATTTTTTCCGCTGAATGAATTTTGGCCATAACTTTTAAAATTTGTGGCATTCCGAGAAGATCATTTTTTGTTTGAAAGCTGAAGAGCTGGGAAATCGGACGGCACCAGACTGTTATCAGTGTAAAAAATTTATTCAAATACAAGGTTTATTTTTAGCCTACTCTGCTGAAGAGAAGGCAAAGTGCGTCGAATAGTTCACCGAAGAGGGAAAAAGTGTGGCCAATTTCGGCGTTCGATATGGAAGAGAGCTTGGAAGATATTCAAAAGCGCCAAAGCGGGATAGCATTCTTGATTGGTACAACACATAAGGCAGTTTGCAGTGAAAAAAAGGTAAGCAAGAGGGTTTAATAACCGAAATATCACTAGGTAGGCAGACATCTAGTATAAAATGAACAGGCAGGCCTGGGGTGACCCAATCATTCAATTGATTAGAACTCCGACTTGCAAGGAGGAAGTCTCAGGATCACATTTTCCTGCTTCTGTACAAAACAGCACGCGTCCACTGGCGTAATTTGTTAGTAATTGGCTTGACAACAGCTGTCCTCTTCGATGGATGGGCCGAGGAACTCCGACTTTTCCTGCTCCGTTCGCGTCGCTGTCCTTTTCACCTGATTTGACTCCATGTGACTTTTTTCCCTGGGGATAGATCAAGAACCAGGTCTACACAATACCAATTGCAAAGATGACCGAGCTTTGACAGCGGATAGAGCGTATGTTCACAAGTGCGCCACCACATATTATCAAAAGAGATATTGGAGCGTATCTAGGTCGGCTCGAATACCGCTTGGAAGTCAGTAGGAGGAGCATTGAACAGGAGTATGAGCGAAAATTTTTGTCATTTTTGTTCAGTGTTGTTTGTTATCACTAAAACAGGATTCCTCAGATGTTTGGTGTCATTGGTTTTTCCATCGTCTCACCCCTTTCTAATGAGAAAAAGATGTTGTCAGAATACTACAAGTCTACAAACTTATGACCAAAATTCATTTGCCGGAAAAAGTTGCGCCACCCTGTACTCCGAAAAATTAAACTTGTCTATACTTTACTTCACCACCAGGCCTTTTGACCCTTGTCTTTGAGCAAATCCCAGAAAGTACCCACCCATTCTGCTTGTTTTCAAACCAGAAGCGATCCTAAACCAAATTATTCCATCAAGAAATACCACTTCTAAAACAATTACAGAGTCTCGTAAGCGCAGGAACTGGTCGAAAATGATGCGTGTGAACAATTCTCCTGGGCCGTATCCATTCGTCTCCAGCATACCTCCCACATATGCTGCAAAAAGTGGGTCAAATTTGGAACCAATTCACGAGATCAGCCATACCATCTAGACGGTCTATTGAGCCGTACAATTCCGCCAATTGGTTGAACATCTGAACTTTTTTACAAAAAATGCATCTTCCAATAACTAATTAAACGGGCCATACCGACATGTTCTTCTGGTAGAATTCCAAAATATTTTCAGTTATTTTGAAGATTTGACTAGTTTTACAAAATACAAAACCAACCAGGATTGATGGTTTCCCTGAATGGAAAGGAAAGGTATACCGGTAACCTCATATTTCCGGCTCAAATCTTGGCTTTAATGCGATAGTACCTACCCCTTGCCCCAATATAATATTTCTTCAAAATCGTACTTTAAGGTCTCCAAAGCAATTCGTATACAGGCGAATCCCTCTATAAGCCAGGGACCGGCTAAAAGATGGCGCTATAGAGAGGTGGCCTTATAGGGAGAGTAGCGTTTTCCAGGACAATAAAAACGACCTCAAGCTGGCATTATAGAAGGGTTCCACAAAAAGCGATAACAAGGTGTTTTGAGATACTTTGCTGTAGAGACAGAAACAAGAAAGGTACCGGTCCCAGGTCTCGGTCTCGCTCGGGTCAAATTTATGGGGTTTTCGGCGCGCTGAATGGATAAGCCGACCCGAACCAAACAGTTTTGCGGTTATTGTTAACAGTTACTGTTCAAGGGGCTGTTTCTTAAAAACTTTAACTTTTGAACTAGTTGAACTAGTCTACTCCAAGAAAAAGGCGAGCAATTACTCTGCAGGAGAAGAAAGAAAGCAATTATTGAGGCATCAGTGGAAGAGGGCAATCACCAGCTGGCGAAGGATTATAACATCTCAAGAAGAACAATTCAAGGAATTCTGAAGGAAAAGGCAGGCCGGTTTTGGCAGCAATGGATAGTGGAAGCAGGGCAGAGCGAGTGCATCTCAAATCAGGCAAGTAGGAACAGGTGGACGAGTCTCTTATCATTTGGCACAAGCAATTCAGAAGCAAAAACATTCAAGCGAGCGGGGATTTGTTGAAGTTGCAGACAATTACTTTGATATATTTTGTTAACACGGGAATTCCTGACTGTAACGACGGGTTACCTGGGGGTTTTCCGATCC
>JAKMXJ010017142.1:0-13897 GCA_029339935.1 Anguina tritici
TTGAAAAATAAGCGCCCCGGGCGGCAATTAGAGGAAATACGGTAATTTTGTGATTAAGGAGCCAATAAGGTATTTAAACTGGGATTAGGGCTGTATTGGGAGGGGAAGGGAATAATAGGGGCAACTCTGTAAAAAGGATACTCAAGCATATTTGATAGGGTAGGAGGGCACTATTGCGAGGGGAAGGGAAAAGAAGGAAGCCTCAAAAAAGCTAATTGGCATCAAAAATAATAATACTTTGAACAATGTTTCCACTAAAGGGACCTACCGCATAAAGAAACTCTGGCTTACATACTGTTCTTTTGCATCCAGAGTGTCTTCGAGTGATTGCTCCTCGGGTGTGCGCATGTCTTGGATTATAAAGTGTCACCTAAAATTTCGAAAAGGAGGCGTTTGCCTCCCATAGGAAGCGATATGGCCACCCTGTTGCCAAAGCATCTTAAAAGCAACAATAAATTTGCTATATTAAGTACTACATAAAAGGTGTAGAAAAGTTTTAGCTTTTTTCAAATGACAAAATGAAAAAATGAGAATTAATTGAACTGCACCCTTTTTATCTTTATTTTGGGAAAAGTAGTTGTTAAAGTGACTAAGCGCTTGATATTGCATTTTATGAAATTTTCTTTTTCAACGGTCGCCCTGCGTAGTATTGTGGAAAGTGTGATAAAGAAGAGTTACATTTTTAGGGAGTATGTTTGTTGCTATCAGCCGCATTAAAGTAGTAATTTAGTCTTCCTGTAGTACTAGTCACATCAACACCGCATCGATAATCTTCATTTTTATATAAACTGTTTCACTTGTCGTAACTTTTGCTTTTGTCAACTGGTACTTTTCCTATTTTTGTTGCGATATCTATTCATTCTTCAAGCTGTAATGTATTTTTTAAAACCTTTATTGTTCCTACTTTGGTAACCATTCTTATCAGAATACTTCTTCAACCTTAAACTTTCAAAATCAAGGGTAAGTATGTTAATGAGAATTCCTTGATAGGAATTTGACATTTCCAAACCTCAAAAACAATCACTTCACTCTTGCAATTTGAAAATACAGATTTTTTTTGAGAAATCTAGTTTTACATGTGTTTGCGCGGCTCCCTAAAAATCCGCCTAAAACCCTCCAAACTTATTCTTTTCGTATTTGTGCAACAATTTTAAAACCGTTTTCCAACCACCTTTAGACCTCACCTTTCAATAAAACTTTTTCGAAAGAGTTTTATTTATTTAATAGGCACATATTGACCCAAAATTTTGCATGTTATTATCACGCTGTGTTTCGGTGGCATCACAAAAGGACGAATAGGAAGGGAAGGAGATATTGGATACAAGCAAATCAGCCACAACAGAAACATTGCGCGATCTTGTCTGAGTGCCCGGGTAAATTCTTGAGTCGACCACCAAAGGAGCTTCCCCCACTAGGAGTTTGACAGCAGCAGCGGTAGTAGGCAGTGAGGTTTGTGCCCTTGGCCTTCCAGTCGATGTTGCTTGTTATCCCCGAGCTAGGGCCTCCAGTCGAATACCCGCAATGCATACATCATTGAAAAAGTAGCAGCAATAGGCAGTGTTCACAGAGGACATATCTGGGAAGTCAACGAAAATGGCACGAGCCCAAAATAACCCTATTTCCGCTGTTTCCAGTGGGCTAAAACTATTTTTATCGTGCTCAACACATAATTTTGGGGCAATATGTCCCTATTAAACAAATAAAATTCTTCAGAAAAAGTGTACGCACCTAGGGGGTTTCGTTAAGCGACCTCAGGAGATGGATGCATGAAAGGCACTCTCGCCCCTTTTTAAAGTATGAATTTTAGCCTACTTTTGGGTCTAAAAGGCTTGCTTTTCTATGAATCGTGAACATAACAAGGCTGGTACTGAGACTGAAACTATTTTGGCATTATGCGTGCCTTCTTCAACTCAATCCCAGTTCTAGTCCCAGTATGTGTCTAAGCCACCAAGATTAGGCAAATAAAAAATCTAATGATTCGAGACAGCTTGCTCAGACTCCTGACTTTTTAAAACTTGATTGGGGCAAAATCCGACGTAGAATTGGGAGGACTTTAAAATGATATTTACTGAGCTAAAAAAACTCTAAAACATTTGCAGCTTTTTTATACCCTTTGGTTGGCATTTCATAGGCAATCGATGGCAATCTAACCTCATTGAATGATTGGTGCTAAATTTAAACAGTTGATGTTTTTAGTAAGAATGGAATTAACATTTTCCTCTAAAACCGTTTCCCCCAAATCTTTTCCCCCTAAGCCATTCCCCTAAGGTACTTTTCTCCCAATTTGCATTCAATTGTTTTTTACCAAAAATTGCCTTTTTTCTTTGGTCTCCCAAGATAAACCACCTCGGGAGGGTATCTGGATACCCCCAAAAAGGCTAAAAAAGATAGAGTTTGAGCATAATTTTGTTTACTGGGATCCAGCATTTAAAAAAAATCTGGTCTGCATAAGTGTTTTATGCATCCAGAGATACTTCCAAGTGATTTATATTTCAGGTATGTGCATGTCTCAACCCAAAGCCTTCAAGCCTAGGATTGAAGGGTTAGAGGTGCACGCACAAACTCACCTGCGAGATGGGTCCGAGCAATACCCTTAACAGGCAAAGCAATAAATCAATTTTTGGTCAAAAAGTTAATTGAACGCAAATTATAGGGAAAAATACCTTAGCGGGAAATGCTTTAGGAGGAAACGGCTTTAGGGGGAACAATTTTAGGGGGGAAACGGGATGTATCCAAATTTGACCATCTTAGTTCAAAAATTGAAAAATGATGTTTTTTGTAAAATTCAAATGTGGTTATACCAATAAAGTGTAAAAGTGTTTAAAAAAATTTGGTTTCAAAGTAACGTTTATCATTAACTTGTTAAACTTTGAAAGAGGATAAATCATTAAAAACAACAACAGCAGGAGCAGCAGAAATAGAGCAAGGCGGCAGCAGCATTAGGAAGGAGGAATAATAAACAAAGTGGTGGTCGGCTTGTTGCCCCTCCACTAACTGCTTAGGCCGTAGTAGTACTAGTAGTAGAAGTAGTAGTATTTACAATTTCGATTTTAACATTCTGGCGGAGGGGGCACGCTTCCATTTGGAACAGCAATCACCACCACTTGTTGTTTTTATTATTGCTCTTAGCAAAAAAGAAACAAATGTCGATCCACTTATTACATTTCAATTTTCTTTTAGTTGTTTTTGTAACATATAAAAAAGTTTGTTGGAACACACAACAAAAGGAGCTTTTATTTACCAATGTAGGAATTAGTTTCGATCTTTTTATTTCTTTTTAGATTTATGTTAAAGTAATGTTTCTAGTGTGTTGTACTGTTATTCAGTTGTGGTTAGCTGGTAGGGAACGCTAACAATTTTTCGAATTTTTTGGGTTTTTGGCAGAAAAATTAAGATGCTTGAAAAAATGAAAAGTACACTATTGTAAAGAGACCCAAGCTCTACAATCTTGGCGGGTCCTTTTTTAGACGACGAATTAAATTTGGATACTACAAGCTCGTCGTTAAGTGGTATGGCTCCACTCGGATGGACGACGTTACGACATAAGGCTACTTGCGCAAGGTGATTAAGAGCAGTGGAGTCTCTTCGAGCAAACGGCTGCTAGTGTGAAATGCTTTCGCGGTACACAAAAGCGTGAAGACAACAGCTGTTCTGAAGGAATTGGGTCTAGAGGCTGCATATATTTCGGGGGGGAAGCATAAGCTTGGGAAATGTTAGTGAAGACGTACTTTTACTGCTTGAGAAATAAATTTGTTTAATTTTCTTTGAGGTAAATGCCTTTCATTACCCAGACATGGGATATGAAACATTTCCTTGAATATCGGATTGGCTGCCAGCTTTAAGTCATGCACTGCTGATATGTATATAAAATCCTAAGACCTCTTATAATGCACAACATATCAAAAATTATGAAAATATGACAATTTTCTCAAATACAATAAATGCTAGCGCCTGCATGTGAGCAGTGCATGGGTGCGTCGGCATGCGTTCTAATCCACGTGCGGACACTTTGTAGATGGCACCCGAGAGAATCCTGTCTTGAATTCGACCTGAACACAAGACTGTTTCCAGATCGAAGATCGAAAGATCCTGATCGAAGATCCTGTGAATTTCTTCCGAGTGAATTTCTTCTGCAAGGTGATCTGAAACTCTGATCCCAATACCAAGACGATAATCTCAGCCATGTCAGAACTGCCCACCCATTTTTTCCTCTTCGATAAGTTTTGGACCTGTTTCGGTTTGGGGGGGGGACACCCATTTTTAAAATCCCTCAAACTCTTTCTCAATGAAACGGTACAAACTGCCAAATTCGGTAATTTCGAAGATTCCCAAGGGTAGGATCTCAATCGGTTTACTCAAAATCATATTATTATCCAAGACTGTCAGTTCAAGTATTGCCCGAAAAAAGGCATGAAAAAGGCGGGACGGTGTATATATTTACCAGCAGTGTAGTTCTCTGCCGTAATCTTTTTGCGAGTATTTTTCTAAGTCCAATCCAGGTATTCTGCCTTACTTTTGAAAATTAAGTTAAAGTCATCCAAATCAGAATCGATACAAGTCAGAAACATATACTGGTTTTTAAAAAATTCCTGGTGCCAGCCATTTTTGCACTGTAGCTCACTGGTATACCCCCTAAAGCTTCTCTGTCTTGAAACTGCTATCTGCAAATCTCTCTATCTTTACAAAAGTTTGCCAATTTTACCCATTATTTTATTCGTCCATATATTTTTTAATCTATTAAAATTTATTTATTTCGTGCATAAACTAGTCTTAAATTTTACTTTTTAGATCAATAAGGCCGGAACTGTCCTATCTAAATATATATTTTCCATTCTAGTAATACGGCCATGGACAATTCGATGGTTTTGTCCTGTTCCTCCTCCACATCCACCATTTCGCCCAAGCCTACTGAAGTAAGTAAGGCCTCTCCACTCTCCTTGTGCGAGAATCAAAACCCTTCGCCACCACCCCTACTGCTTCCTGCGGAAAAGGTTTTGAACCCAGATATGAAGACTGCCAAACTAACTCTGGGCCAAACTCTGAGGAATGAACTCAGGAAGTCTTCCATCAGAATACACAACTACCAGAAGGAGACAGAGGAGGAGGACTCCCTGGTGGTTGACTGTGAACAAGAGGAGGAGGACCATTTGGGAGACAAACCACATGTGCAGGAGCTGCATCAAAATGATGCTGCTACAGCGACCAGTTTGGTGGAAGACTCAACAACAGTTGCAGAGTTGCCGCTCAATGGAGTGCTGGCAAGGAGACGAAGGCCAAGGAGGAACCCTGTTTGGTACGTTGTTTTGCAAATATTTCACTTTATAAAAATGGTAGTTTTAAAAATGGTCCAATTAAGAATTTTACCCATTTCATATTTTAAAATTTAATAACTAAGTCTAACCCATTCGGGGTCCAACCTGAACTGGCGGTACAATTTAGGTCGAACCCAGCTTCCACGAAATCATTTCGAAGCGTTTCGTTAACTCCGATCCTTATAACAAATTATATAAAAAGGAAGCAAAAAATTGATAAAACCCACACCATTATTATTAGGTTGTATTTCCAAGTGGAAGAAGGACAGGCTAGTTGCAAGCATTGTGACTACAAGACTAAGTCCATATTCAGTACCAATCTGAAGGTCCATCTTAAGTCGCATCACAGAAAACTTTTCGATCAGGTCAATTTACTATACAAATTCCATCTGAAAGTACGAACAGTGTTCAACTGCAGGTATTGGAAGCAGAAGAAGTTATGGCGGCAGCCACAGAAAATGCAGCTCAAGCCATGAAGGCACTCAAACAAAACAACGAAGACATATTTCCAGCTGTTCGAAGAGCATATTACTCAGCTATGACAGAAGGACCTCAAGGTTGGCGCCTATTTTCAAACCAATTTCATTATCTCCGTTAAGTTTAAAAAACCCCTTTGCATATTTTATTGAGAGAAAAAGTTTTTATTTGGAAAAGAGCACCAATTTATCACTATCATTGGAGGGAAAACACTTCTTACCATTCAACTTTTATTTGCATTTCAGAGGACTATGAACTCCAACAGAAGCCATTAAACTGTCCTTCCCCTCCCCCGTCCACTCAACAAAGGAACAGGGACACTGGAAGGAATGAAGATCAGACTATTTCTTGCAATTCAGGCGGCAATCAAGGCACTTCATATTTAAGTGCAGCTTTGACCAATTTTAATGGTGGGTTGGTTGTTTTTGGTTAAACATTTTTGATTTAGAGTTGGTTAGAGTTTTTAACTTAGCCATAGTTGACTTGATTTAAAAACTTCCATATCCAATTCCGCGTGAACACTTGCTTCGTTTTGTTGATGTCTATTGTTTTACGTTGAAATTTTTGCACTTTATGTGTTTTAGTCTATGCAAAAAAATATTGTGTAAGGGCAAAAATAAAGTGCTGAAATTCAGGGGTGGGCAAAGATCAGGGCCCTGTTCCCAAGCTAAACCAGTTTTCGCCAAAACCGGTTTTCCTCTGTGTTCGGGAACAGGGCCTGATCTGTTTGTTTTGAAAGGAACTCTGTTATTTTGAGTCGGTCTGAACAGCGTCAAAGATTCAAAATAACAGAATTCCTTTCAAGACAAACAGATCGGGCCGATCTGCTCTTGATCTTTGCCCACCCTGCTGAAATTGCGAAAAATCCAGAGACAGAATTGAAGTTTTGGCTGTTATACGTTGAGACAATGATCGCCAGAAAATCCTGCCCGCGTGACTGAGAAGAAATGCTGAAGTAGTGGAGCGCCGGCATAGAAAGTTGGCAATAACAGTTTTGTGGCCCATAACGCGAGTAGCAACATGGTAGTTGCAGTTTTCCCTACTCCCTAGCCCCCTGCGGGGCTTGGAGACTTGGGGTTGAGATGCGCACACAAACGTACATGTGTCAAGCCTAAGCTCGAGTTGAAAATTTTAATTTCAGAAAAGGGAGAATTGGCGCCGGCGCCTGGCGTCGGCGCCAATTCTGTGTACTACTGTGCTACTGTGTACTACTGTGCGTAACACTAGCTGGATATGATACTTGTGAATAATTAAAAGCTAGATTAGAGCAGGGTTCTCAGATTTTTTTTCAAAAAAGGAGATTTCCAGAAAAACGAATTTCAGCATCAATAAAGAACATTTTTCTAAAACGCGCTAAAATTTGTTTCAAATACTTTATTCCACAACAAATGATGACATTGTTAACAAAACGAGTAATTTTAATCGCGTTTTTGGTTACTTTTATTTTTTTGGAGTTTTCCGTCCTTCATGAGCAGCTTGCAGACGACAAAAGTTTGAAAAAAACTGTGCTGCAGGCGAAATTCAAATACCAAAATTCAAATATCAAATAAATCAAATACCATTAAAAAAAAGTCAAACGAATGAGAAGGTTTGTCATACAAAATGTGAAATAAATTTGGCACGAAAATTTCAAAAAATTGACTGTGTGAGCATTCGATAGGAGTACCAAATCTATAACCGACTTATCAAAAACCTTATTACCAAAAAAGCAGTTACCAAAAAGTTTGTTACCAAAGTAAAGTTTACCAAATCTTGTACAGCCGAAAATGCATTAGCGAAAATTTTGAAAAATTCGATTTTTTCCTGACTATTGACGCCAATTAAAAAAAGAGCGCAAAAAAGAACAGCCTTTTTAAAAAAGAACACCTAAGAACCCTGGATTAGAGTGATGAAGACGATATTGAAACTTTGTATGTGTGTATTGGTATTTTAGAACAAGTGTCACCTTGAAAACATACTGTCAGTTTGAAGTATCACTGTCATTTTTCAAAATACTGGTACCGAATACATGTGTTTGCTGAACCGATGGTTTATCGGGTCGGACGAAAAATCTCATTGGGTCGATCCCTAAATGTATAAAGTTGGAATTATTAAAAAAATGGGTTTAAAATTGGTTACTAATTATTGATGATTAATATTGGATGAATTGACCGCGTATGAATCCAGTGCTGCCCCAAAATTAACTTTATCCTTCAATTTTAGCTCCTTTTTCTTCAATGAAAGCACTAACAGATCTGCTGGCCAATCCTCTGCCTACAGCAGCGTCAGCAACCAACAGTCCCCACCCTTTAGAAGAGGTATGCAATGGCCAATTTGTAGACCAACAACCCCTTTCCATCCAATCTGCCCTAGCCAGTTTGTCTAGTGAATGGACAGGCAGCCATCTAACTGCTCCAACTGCAACCACGAATTCACCAACCGCATCTAGCACCACCAATGAACAACAATATATGGCGGAAAAATTTAAGCAGAAACGCAAGAGATTAAGACGTCATCCAGTCTGGACTTTTTTCAAGGATTTCGAAGATAAAGTCGGCTTTTCATATCTCTTTATTTTGCTTCATACAGCAATATGTCTGTTTTTGTAGATTGTGGGGTGTGTGATGTGCAATTTTCGGACGACTTCAGCCTTCTCTACCAACCTGAAGATGCACTTGCGTGCCCACCACAAACAGGAGTACTTGCAAGTGATGGAGTCAGAGTTGGAACAGTGTGTGGATGGAGGGGGAGTCAGGATGGGAGAGGAAGTTGGCACACTAAAGGACACTTCACCTATGGCCTTCGCTCACCACAGCTTTGAGAATAGTTTGCAAGCAGTGGAAGTTAGTGGCAGGACAGGTAGAGTCAAACGCAAGAGGAAAACTGCTGAAGAACTCCAAATGGTTAGGGTTTATTTTGCTAAGTTGTTTCCATCTTTGGCATTCTGCAGATTATCGAGAAATGCAAGAGTAATATGGAGAGGGAGAAGGAAAAACGCTCGTCAATGCTCTTGGCTTCCGCCCGTTCTAACAAGTCCAGTCGCAAAAGGTAGGCGTTTGATGATTAGTTGTTAAAGGGGCATGCCCATGCTCGTGAGCGCAAATTGGTCGAATTGGAATTCTCGGGGACCGGTTTTTCGCAGCAGTACAACAATATTTTGAACATTTCCTAGTAAAATTTAAATAAACAAAAATTGCATGTTTCATTTTATAAGGAAAAATTAAAAACGGATTTGTCTTTTGTGAAAAACTAGTCCCCGCCAATTCAAATTTGAGCAATTTGAGTTGACGGGAGTGGGTATGTCCCTTTAAATTGTGTTAAATGTTTGCCAGTTAGCCTCGGTCTAGACTAATTTTTTCGACTGCAGTATGTCTTTTCAGCTCAGTGCCCGAGTTCAGCAGCTACTCAGCAGCTCCAATGAACTTGCCTGAGAAAATGCCCAGTTCCAACTCCTTATCAGCGTCTGACCAACTAAATGCCTTGATCGCCGGCATGTTGACCAGTGGAAACACCACCAGCCACAACAATTGCTCACCCTCTACTCAACTTGCCTCTTTTGCACCAGCCAATGATATTGCCTATAGTTCACCTACTCAAAATGGTACATTAAAACTAGTCTCCAATAAAGTCGGAAGCAAATAATTTAAGTTGTGAATGGAGATAGTTGTGGTTCCCCTGCGAGTCAGATCAATGAACAGGATGACCTAAAGGAGTTTCTCAACCATCTGAATGAAGTCACCGAGAACGAGACCAACAGAGAGCTCTTGGCTTTGCTCAGGAAACAAGCTCGTGACTTTGCCTTTTCCAAACTGGCCCAAACTATGGGCTCCATACAAATGCTCAGCAGCCCTGCTTTTCAGGTAGTGTAATTTTGCAATGAAGCTGCACATACTCGGGCTGAGTTGATTTTGCTCTTTCACACTCTTTTTACGACTTTTTTTTTCAACTTTTTGGCTGAATACACCCACAGCTCGAAATGTAGGGGGAGGTGTAGCCGATTTAATTTGTGTAACTTCAAGTTTTTTTCCAAGTGGACTAAGACTATTTGAATAGAAGACCTCCGAAGCTTTAAAAAACAGTTATTTCAGGGATTTTGGGACTTTTCAATCTCCTATTTTTAGATTTTCGTTTGTCAAGTGTAAAATCTGATCATCATGACATATGTTTAGTTTATAATTTGCACGTATGATCGTGATGTTTCCAGGGGATCTGGTACAGCCCCTGGCTGCACAGCACTTTATCGCCATTGCCTAAAAATGGTCCAATCATGTTTTTTCAACGTTTTAGCACCCAAAACATACAGAAAACATGTTTTAACGCATGGGAAAGCATTTTTCGTGCAAAAAAATTGCGAAAAAATGTGACCAAACAATGATACTCCACCCTATGGCTCAAAACTCAACATTTTGAGATTTTTTAAACCACATGGTCTTCTTAGCTATGGGGGAGTAGTAAATAGGGGTCTTGAGTCTATTTTACATTTGACAGAACCAGTCGATGCTGACGAGATGTCCGCTGAAGATCTAACTGAAGAAATGGTTTAATTTGATAGATAGAAGCTGGGCTCTGCTTGGAACTCGGGCCTCTTCCAACTCGGGCCTCTTTTCACAGAGTTGTTGTGTCCGTTTGCGTAGAAAAAAATTCGATAAACCATAGGGTGCGTATCATGCTTTTGGTCACCTTTTGTCGGAAACCCTTTTGCACGAAAAATGCTTTCCCACGCCTAAAAACATGTTTTCTGTTGGTTTGGGTGCTAAAACGTTGAAAAAGACATTATTGGACGACTTTTAGGCAATGGTGGTAAAGATTAGTTTAGTCCAGCCCATTGTGACTAACTCAGAAAACCCGTTTAGTTTCAACCCTACTCACGGTCTCACTATAACAATCAATTTTCTTGTAGTTTTTGCCTAATATGATCAAGAAACTCTATTTTTCAGTTATTTGTCTACGCTTTGGCACCCGAATATGAACTAATCAACCTGGACGAAATACATCAACAGCAGCAACTCTATTCTAAGATCAATCACTAAATTTATTCAATGCTATCAAACTTCTAATATTGAAGTGATAAGATGGCGAACTCAAACATCGCCTACTTTACACTTGCTTTTCACTGTCTCTACTCTTAATTTGCCATCTAAAATGTTTTTGAAGGTATAATTGGGTTGTGAAAATCAGAAGCAAAAATGCTACAAAAACTTCTTTACATTTTTACTCTTCGCCCAAAGAATTTAGGCAAATTATTATTGTGAAATGTTGAGTTGATCGTTTCAGATTCTTCTTAATCCGCATACAGTTGGCGCTCTATTTAACGACACTTTATTTAATAATACCTGTAATTTAAAAAAAAATTCTAGTAGGGTTGTCAAGCGCTCGGCTCGGCGGCTCGGCTCGAAATTTTCTTGGAAAACTCGAGGCTCGGAGCTCAAAAAATGCCGAGCTTCGAGCGCAAACCTCGATTTCGAACCCTCGGCTGGACAACCCTAGCCTGGAGTTTACTGCATTTTTAATAAATTTGAAATTTATGTCTTTACATTTTTACTGAGTAAAAGGCATACATATGTGTATCATAACCTTCTTTTTCGACTAAACACAGTAAAATAGTTATTTTTCTGTGCATGGGCGTAACACTACCCCTAAAGCTCTATCCAACGACTTTTAACTGATGATTTGGAAACTACGGCTCTATGCAACAGCGCTCTATTTAACGTTCGCTCATTTTGGACTGTCCCCAGAGTGTCGTTAAATAGAGCGTCAACTGTACATTCCTTGGCTAGTCGGGTCTGTGGAATAAGCAATTTATACTCCCTCTTACAATAATTGAATCGTTTCGATGTTTCAGTAAACAAATAAATAAAGGCAAGTGGACATTTGTCACTCTTGAAAATGTTCATTGCGCAACACTTGTCACTATTTTTGATTTTTGCCAGCCGATAATTGTCATCGTAGTTTTTTGCCCGACATTGGTCATTTTTTCAAAATTTGTGGTAGCTTTTCAATTGTAGTAATAATACATCTTACACTATAATACAAAAAAATTGAAGAGCGACAAATGTCGCGTGACAAATTTTTCAACGTGAGAAATGTCCAATCGCGTTAATAAGTGTATCTATTAGTCTCCTTTTTACAACTAACACCTTATATCCAATGAGGTGGCAAAGTGTGGCGGAAAATGTGCAACTTATTTTACATTTTGCTTATTTTTTCTCTTGTTTTTACATTTTACCACGCTTTTTAAAACTCCCTTTTAAAACTCCAAGTTCTACTAAACATTTGACATTTTTATGAGATTTGAAACTGCGAAATTGTGCATTTTATTGGGTTTTTCTAGAATTTGAGCTGAGCTTGTTTGTTCATGTCTCATGTTTTTGGTTTTCATATTGTTTTTAAGTATGTTAATTTATTTGATTTGTCCTTATCGACTACTATGGTGTACAGTTTATCGACGTCAATCAAATGAGATGGAATATATTAAACAAATACGAATTAAGCGTATTTTCCTAGTTTTTTTTTAGCTGGAGTGTGATCCATAAGTTTATTCGGGTTCGCAAGCCAAGAAGCGTCTTCCTTAATTTTTCGTAGTTTTAAAAAGCGGGGTAAAAATTTAAAAAAGGATAGAAAAAAAAAGCAATATGTAAATTAAGTGGCAAATTTTGCGCGTCACCTTTCCACGTCATGGGACATGACGCTTAATGTATGCTATTATTCAAACAGTCGTATCCCCGACAACTGTTCTGTTTTGGCTGTTTGCATCTGGTGCGTCTTCTTCAAGATCCCCTTCTTCATAAGGCACTTCCACCATGTTCAATCCATGTGCCTGTGAGTTTAACATCTTGAGTAAGTCCGTTGTCGTGGGTCTTAAAGAAATGACAGTGGGTTGTTTGGTCTTGAGCTGGTTAACGTGGTATAAAGCAGTCTTACTCTCACTCAAATTGCCGTCTCCAAACTGATAGAAAAATTTGAAATTAGGGTTGAAGCCCTCTTTTTTAGTCTCGTTTTCGCTGTTTACTAATTTTTCCTCACTTTTCTTCCCTGATGTTGATCTTACAGTCGGTAAAGCTCCAAACCCTCTAGGTGGACTATGAAACATTTGGTTGTTGGAGTGAACCTCAAAGTATTTGCTGTTGTAGGCTCCATCATAACTGTTGTCTTGGGGTAAAGATTGCTGACCAAATAGTTTAGCCTGTTGCCGCTTTATTTTCCGCTCCAGTAAATTATCCACGAACTCATCCACATCTCTTTCGGTTATTGTACCCAATCCTCCAGGCAGCTGGATCTCAGAGGGGTTAGCCTGAAGATGGCCACAGTGGTTGGTGGGCTGGTCCTGACAGCAGGGGCGTTGGATGGGCACTGGTTGAAAAGGCGGACAGGGAGAACAGCAGTCGGGGGCTACCATCAATTCTTCCTGCATAAGGGGCAACATTTGTTGTTGTTGGGTTGGGGCCTGACGGGTATTAAAGTAAGAAGGATAGTTGTGGAAGTTGGCAATTGGAGAGTGAATTTGCAGATTCCTGGTAGGCGTGAAGAATTTGGCGTCTGGAAACTTGAGGCTTTTCGAGTTTGGAACAGGGTTTTAAAAAATAATAATGACTTTTGTGTGAGAATCGTATAGAAAATAAATTTTCCCCCTGTTCTATTTTTGGAGGCAAAGTTGCTGATTTTATATTTACTACCTTTGATAACTTTTTGTTTTTAAAACTGAATTTAAAAAAGATACTTCGTCAGCTTTTTTTTCTAAAGCTGCCTTCTAACACGGTTTTTGTGCAGTTTTGGTTTGTGACAAAAATAGCGAAATGACAAAATGTAAAAACAAAAAGCAATCAAAGCTGGCTCCCCCCTACGGCTTTGAAAAAAGTACTTTTTTGCAAAACCAGGGTTCTCTATTAACACGGAAAAGACGAAACATAACGGTGGTGCTAAATGACGCAGAATTTCATACTGATTCAGATTCTGTTTACTGATTTTTCTGATACTGATTCTGATACTGATTCTTTACACCCTTCTCGCCTTTAACTTTCTGTTTTCGATCAGAGCGATTCGGAGAATTGTGCTTTTCGAGAAGTTGTCGTCGACTGAAGCGAAGTGTCGGGCTTGCGAAAGAACAATCAAAATGAGTGATCGAAGCATAA
>JAKMXJ010017148.1:0-12070 GCA_029339935.1 Anguina tritici
AATCATGTTTTCTGTCGTTTTTACGGTCTAAAACAACGTTTAAAATGATTAAAACCTATTGTTGAGCATACCCATTAAAGTGTAGTTTAGCCCATAAAACACTTTTTCTCCACGTTTCAAAGCCTAAAACAGCGAAAAAGTGGTCAAAACTCGACTTTGGGACATGGTGGGATTCGGCACTTTTACCGGTTGCAAGCTCAAGATTATATTCGAGACAAGATAGCTCCTGCTTACCACATTCCAAGCAACCACAGCAATTCCACAGCAATTTTTAAGTTTTTATCGATAGGTATCATCTATATGTGGTGAATCACCTTGAGAAGTGCTGAAAACACCTTTGCAGTTAACGGAAACAAAAAGCATCATAGCCAACAACAGAAAAGGCACTCATCGACAATAAAAAGAGAGAGTGTGTCCACTCAATTACAATTTCATCTACTACAACACTCTCATCAGGCAAGAAGAAGCAGCAGCAGCGAAAAAAAGAAACAGCCAAAACAAGCACCTGCGCCTCTTCGGGAAGTGGGGGGCTCCTGCCGTGAATCAATGCATAAATTTGATTATTATTCAATGACTGCCTCACACATCGCTCAGGCAGCAGGCAGGTGTACTCCTCCTGCTGCTTCTGTTTCTGCTGCTGCAACTCCTGCTTTACCACCAATGCTAAACAGTAATTCGTTGATGTTTAATCTGATTTTTTATTTTATACATTTTTTCAATCTCTCACCACTCTCTTTGTTTTATTTTTGCAGCCCTCAAAATAGTAAAACTTCTGCTTCGAAACTTACCCTGGTTTTCCGTATTCATAATATATCCCAAGTCGAAAAGAGTCTACGGTATAGCTGTTTTGGGGATATAGGACAGTTTGTGGCTGTTTTTTTCGAAAAGTTTTATATATTCATGTAACGGAGATCATTTTTGCTAGAACTTTTATTTTTCTAAAGCACCTCATTAGGCAAAATGTCCTCAGAAATCCGTATCGGAATGCAGAATTTCAAAAAGATGCTTGATTTCTGAAATACGATCCGAAGTTGGATTACTGTCATTTTGAAGAAATGACCATCCAACTTTGGGTCATATTTCAGAAATTAGGCATCTTTTTGAAATTCCACTTTTTCAGATTCCTGAGGATATTTTGCCTAGGGGCAAAATTTTTTTCTCGCCAAAAGACTTTTTTGTTACCAAAAATCTTTTTACTCCATTTTGATAATTTTTCTTTGGGCTCAGGTCTGTTTTGTGCGTAGAATAAGAATTTCGAGTCAATTTCTTGGCCTTGGCTTCATTTGTAGACCTCTTTCTCACCCTCAATATTTGGTTTGCAATTCCTTTTGATACAAAAATAATTGAAAAATCCAAATATTGAGGGTGAGAAAGGGGTTCACAAATGAAGCCAAGGTCAAGAAATTGACTCGAAATTCTTATTCTACGCACAAAACAGACCTGAAACCAAAGAAAAATTATCAAAATGGAGTAAGATAAAAATTGGCGACAAGAAAAAGATTTTTTGTAGCAAAAAAGTTTTTTGGCGACAAAAAGAAGTTTTGCCTTTTGCCTGCTAGGGGCTTTTGGAATAAAAAAAATTCTCGCAAAAATGGCTTCGCTTACATCAAAATATTTTTTTTGAAAAAAACTAAAACGAACTGTCCTTCTACCCTGTGTTGGTCCGAAGGCGGTATTGAGGGTGTCATAAGTGTTATTCTTCCCTAGAGACAAATGACACCCAGCTCCCCTCTACGAAAAAGGGACGGCACTGGTTGTGACAGAAAAACAGTGTTTTTTGAAAAATACGATATATGAAGCATAAAATCTTGCATCTCTATTATAAGCCTTAATACTCTAACGTTTTTCGACAAAATCTTTGAGTAAGTCCGTTAAAAAAATAAAAAGTAGTTGTGTGTATACTAAATGAGCTAATTTAGCTTGAGGTGGAGTTATGCGTAAGTATGAACAAAGGCAACAAGAAATAAATTCTAGCTTATCGCTCAACTGCACCTTTCTTTTTCCTCCTCAAAACATGTTAACATCAATCTCCAAATCTTTACCCAAACAAGCATTGGCAAATCGACCATGCTAAGGCTCATTAAAAGTATCCCCAGAGATCATGTTCCCAATCAAATGAAGTCAATCAAGACCGCCACTTTTCTAATCCCTCATCCCCAAAACTCTCGGGCTTGAGCTTCTCCAAAAAGCATTTCTAACGTTGCTCCACCGGGGGAATAGATGCTCCTACTCCTCTCCTCCAGCCATAAATTATTGGCAGAGGCACCAACATAAGGCAAGGAAAAGAGCAGGAATATACCGGTGGTTGTGGCACTGGTAGTAGTAGGTGTACTACTATTCCTGGGCAAGTCCCTGAGGAGCTCCTAGCCAAGGATTCATTCATCTTTTACCCAATCTTTACTCCTCTCTTCTCCAACACCCTTCCTTCCTTGCACTTTAGAGCCAAACAATAGCCTCCAAATTTGAATATGTTGTGAGTTGTAGCCCAACTAATCTAACCCCGCCATCAAACAAATCCAAATTTCAGCCAATTCCCGAAAATTCCCAGGAGAAAATTGACTCTGATTGGCTGTTTGCTCCCGGGCCAAATTGATTTGGGGTGAAAAAGATATAGGAGAATTCCCGGCGGATAGGATAGGTGTGGGTTTTCGGTGGATGGTTTTAGCTGAGCTGTAGTGCAGCTTTGGTCCAGTGGTTATTTGATTGGTTTGGCGGAACTTTGTCTTGGTTCGAACTCATTCAACAGGGTCTTTGTTTTTTTAAATTTTCTTCTATATTGTTTTTTTGTCAAATGGTCCTTTTAGCACACCAATTTTGGTTGTTTTTGTTTGTCCATTTTGGATGATTAATGCCCTCAGGTTGGAGGTATTCAAACACATATTTTGCTGATGCTAAATTTGAATATGGAATGGATTGGTATATAAATTGCCATCCATCTTGTCTTTAGAGAGACTCGACCTTGAAGAATTTGTGATGTGGGCTTAGCAAGCATAATCACTGCTGCTGCATTAAAACAAAGAAGGCATGATGTCCTCCTAGCGGCACTCTTTGTGCAGATGCTGGCACTCATCCCTTTGTGCGCACCTAAACATTAAACTGATCCTTTGGATGAAAATGTTGCAAGAGTCAGCCTACTGTTTTTGCCTTTTTTCAAATCAAAAACATAGAAATTGGGCAATTTTTGGGGCAGGAAAGTTTCTCTAACATGAAAACCTTTGTATTGTTGGACTCAACTTTTGAATTTTATTTGTGTTTTTAAGAAGAGATACTAGATCGTGATTGTGGATTCGGACTCCTCATTAAAAATTACGTTACAAAAAGCACCACCTGTCCCTACTTATAAGTTTGATGCAGGGGATGCTTTTTAGAAAATAAAACTTTTCCACCAATTAAAATTTCGGTGTCGGCATTTTCCGGCCGGAAGACAGCACAATGCCCCTGATTGCAGTGCGTAGTTTCTAAGCTAGTTTTTGATAGAGTCAGAAAGATGACTCCCAGCGAGACTCATTACCAATACTTTTTTAAGATGACTGAACGAGACTTGCCCTGATACTCGATCTTTAATACGAGACTAGGACAGTTGGTTCGCTGCTGGCCATGACAAGACAACAAATATCTGTGTATATTTTATGTTTTTCCTACTAAATTTTTTACCTAGTAACCTTTTTACATCTCTTTTTTCCTTTACAACATGTTTTCAGGTGACGGTTATCTGAAATATCGCTCTCTATACGAAACTATCCGCGACTGAGACAAAATGTGGCGAATACGAGAAAATTATCAAGGTGGCAGACTACAACACGGGAGGACTCTTCCAAGATTCTAGCACTCATGAGAAAATTTAGCCAAGCTAAGATAAATGGAGGAGAAGCAAGCATTGGAGAAGAATGTTATAAACTTGGAATTATAGGGTCTTTTATGTTGTACGACAAGTTCTGCACAAAAAATGCCGCGTGACGATTTCCTTTTTTCCAGCAAATGTCGCCATTCTGAAATTACCGCTCTTCCCGCTTTCGAACAGGGATTGGCCTGACTTTTTCAGGACCAGTTAGACTAGTAAAAAACGTATTCTACATCGGCCCTCGTCACCAGAAAAGTCAAGTTTCGGTGTTTTTAGCAATATTGGGCGCTCTGGGGAACTTTAAAAATAAACTCCCCCCGATCAAATATTGGTGTCCCTGTCATAAATTCCTGGCTAGGCCACTGGCAGTCAGTAACTATTTCCAATACTTAAAAGCATCAACAAACATTTTTCACTATTTGTTATGGCTGGCCTATTGCACCTCCACTTTTATTTAGTTTTGATGAAAATGCTTCTTGCATTTCTTTTTTGTTTGTCGGTCAATGAAAAAGCATAGAGCATTAGGGCTGGCAGTAGAAGTTAGTAGTGCTGCAGTCGGAAGCTTTTTTACATTTCTTTGTTTGAACACAACTTTGCCTATTGACACTTGTTTTTGGACGACTGGTAAAAGATATTAGCATATTTTCACCTTTTTGCAATTCCCCTCTACATCTACAATTTACTGGTGTATTATCACATAGTCTGATGATGATACTTATGTTTTAAAGAAGGAGTTATGAATTAATACTCTCTTATACAAAAATATCTAAAGTAACATGTTGACTCGAGTTAGCAGTAAATTGGGTGATTGTAGATTGAAGACTGAAAAAGATACGGCTTTCAGGTGATCTGAACCCACTGCTGAACGCTCAACCACCGCATTTTCATCATAACTTGTTAAATTCGCTCTATTTGGACAAGATCTTGTTTTAGTTGAAAGCTGACCTTGTCGGACTATATTTGTTGTTTTGCTAGCTGTTATGGCTGTGAAGAATGTTGATCATTAAAAATTTAATTTTTTCTTAATTTAGCGATGGTATACTCCTCTCAAGAGAAAGGAGGATGCATCGAGTGTTCGGAACTGGCTAGACAAAGCTTTTCTGCTCTGATGGATGGGCCGAGAATCACCAAGTTCTCCTGATTTTACGCCACTTCTTTCTTTGGGGATGAATCAAAAGTCAGGTATACACAATTCCAATTTCAATTATGGCTGAGCTTCGTCAAAGAATAAAGCACGCCTTCATGAACCTGCCGCAACAGTGCAAGTGGAGGCTATCAAAATCGACTCGCATACTGTCTGCAATGGAATGGGAAAAGTTATAAACAAGAATATTAGTGATGTTTGTTGCTATTTATTCAGTTGCTGTAAATGGCTCTTTATCAAGTAATGATTTGGTGTTATTTCACTCCCGACAAAGTCAGCTCTCTATTAAAACAAGATTTTGTCCAAATAGCGTGGATGACGAAAATTCGAGACACAGGGCAACTCTTTGCAGAATTTTTCAAATTAAAACACTACCGATTTTTGCTAATATATTTTTAGTCTGAGAGCCCCCAGTAGGCAAAATCTCCTCAGGTATCCGAGTCTGAATGCAGAATTTCAAAGAGATGCTTACTTGCTCAGATGCCATCAAAACTTGGACTATTGTCATTTTGAAACGACAAACATCCAACTTTGGGACATATCTCACAACCAAGCATCCTTTTAAAATTTTGATACCAGATTCGGATTCCTGAAGACCTTTTGCCTACTGGAAGCCCTCAGAATAAAAACCCCCAAACAAAAATTGGGCCGCGCTGTACTGTCAGGTGGTAGTAAAAGATCACAGAAGAAAGGTAGACACCAGTGGGTGCATTTTATGACCTTTCATGACCCTTTGCATAATTTTTAGAGAAAGTGTTGAAAATCAAGACCTCTTCCTCATAATAGTCATCACACCTGAAATTGGGTTAACCGTTTAATAGGTGTCTGTAGTAGTGTTAACCTTCCACCACCACCACCAAATCCTCCCTTCTTCCTGTCCTTCCACACCTCCTTAGACATGCCCCTATTGAAGTGCATGGATTACTAATCGCTTGGAGCAGCAGGCATGTCTCCCATTCTCAACGGATTTGTGGATTAAGGCTAAGCATTCTATATCCACACCATGACAGCTGCCGCCACCCACTAAATTTACTTAAATGGAGGTGCGAGAAATAGAAATGGCAGGTGCGGCGCCATCTCCAACCGGTTCAAATTGATGCCCCAATCATATATATAGCAAAACTGTGCAAGTGACAGCTGTATTTCTTTAGCTTGGTGGTAACCTTGTAGCATTGCTCGCAAGTTCGCATCAGAATAAAGACATTTGGTGATATCACAAACTGTCCATCTAATATGGTGGATCTCTTTTTATCTTGTTATTTTTTATAATAATTAGCCTCCAGCGAGTAAAAGAGTCTGAATTTGACTTTAGAACTATCATAAGGACCCTTAGTTGATGAGATATAACTCTTTGTAGATGTCCTACTATTTAGAAATGGGTAGTACACCTACTTAGATCATATATGAGCAACCAAGCATCATACGTAAATTTTGATTCTGACAACATGTTACATACAAAAGGATAGTTAGAAATGATACAGTGATGGCAGTTTTATATTCTCTCAAAAATAAAACGGACAGTTATAGATATCACGAACTGTCCTTTGATTTCCCTTTAAGGTGTAGTTCGCATCCGGCTCAGTTTATCCCTTTTCCATGGTTCTTTACTTTTGTATAAACTTATTCTAACAATTTTACTTTGAGCATAGCCAGTTTGAGATTGTTTTCAAATACTCTTCAGAACTTTTGGAATGCAATCATAGACTTCTTTTAACAATTTTTGTTCTGAGAGTCTCCAGTAGAAAAAATGTTCTCAAGAATCCAAACCTGAAAAGAGAATTCGCAAATGGTGCTTGGTTGCTGAGATATGCCCAAAAGCTACCTATCACCACACTTGTGACCAAGTACTTGCAAATTCTTAGCTATACCTTACAATCAAGCATCATTTGCGAATTCTGTTTTCAGATTTGGATTCCTGAGGACATTCTTTCTACCAGAGGCTCAAAAATTCTTGAAGAATAGTTGAAAAGCCATCTCAAACTGGCATCTTATTATTTTACTGTCATGAGTTTTTGCCAAAGCCGCCCAATAGAATGTGGATTTTTGAAAATTATCTATGCAGTTGGCTCTCGATAACCCATCACTTCGATACCCCTTTGACATACCTCATTGTTGGTAAGCCGGCGCACCATTAGGGTCCAACCTTCCAAATTTTACCCTCGATAACCTGTCACGTTTCGTTGGTCTCCAGAGTTGACGGGTTATCCAGAGCCGCCTGTACCAAAATTTTATAAATTTTCGAATCCACCTGTCTATTCGCACCTTTTTTCTGTCACTTTTGCTCATGCCCACTAATCCAGGGTTGCGAGATAAAACATTTTCTAAAGGACGTCAGGCTTCAAAGTAAAAGTTTTCAGCCAAAAATAAAGGTTTTCCAGAGAAAACGGCCCTAAAATCGAGCTTAAGTTCAAAAATAAAGAATAGAAGAAAATAAAATGTAGTAAAAACCTTACCTGTGACTACCTTTCGGGTCTTCTCACCTCCCCATGAGAACTTCTTTGCTAGCCTGACTCGGAGAAAATTGATCGGACAAATCCCTCAGAAGAGACGCAATCGGTCAAAAGAAAGAATTGATGGTGGGGCCATACCACCAGGTCGACTCAGCAACAGTCACCCTCTCAACAATTGCGGTCGGAGTGGAGGGACTTGGGGTGAGATTCGACAACCACTTCGTGTTGGGGACCGCTTTGACGGTGCCGTGTTATGTGTGCCATGTTGACTGATAGCTGGCCTTCCCATTGACGACCACAGGTTAATGTGCTGATGGCAGTCAGTGCAGTGTGCGAATTTGTCTCCCTTCTTGTTTTGCATGATCCCTTGGAACGCGGTCGCGTAATTGACGAGGAAAGTGTTTTTGCGTTTGGAAGTCATGCTACAAAATTCTGATTATTTATCACGCATTTCGCAAGTGTTTAAGGATCATCATTCAATAAAAGTAAAGGTTTTAAAGGCCAAAAAATTGTTAAAGGTCTGACACACTCAAATAAAGGACAGACCTTTAAATAAAGGACATATCGCAAGCGTGCACCAACCCCACATAGTTTACTGTGGTGGTAGTTGACTGGCTGGCCTCATCTGGCTAACCCTTGACTGGCCACACGACCCCACCAGATACTAGCTGCACTAGTACTGGTTTGTGATTATTGCCCACATGTTTGCAATAAATGCTCGAGATTGCCTTTTGTTGTGGGTGAAACAAAGTTCTTCTGCTTCTTTTTTCCCCGTACTTCTCGCCTATATTGTTGTGTTTTTAGAAGGTGATGGCGGCAGAGATAAATAGGAATAATTAGTGTTTGTAAGGATAAACTCCTTTGTCTCCTTTGTTCTTTTGCTTGGGGAAGAAGAACTGTTGCGGCCAACATAAACACACATTTTTGTGCCCAAGATTGAATTACTTATTTAGATTGCCTTTGTATTTTGCTTGATTGTTTTTGCCTTTGTTAGCTCTTTTTACGACCATGACTTTTTGATTTGCCCTTTTTTGTTGCCTCTATTTTTCGCCGAGGTGAAATTAATGTTAAGGAGCAGGTTGAGCACCTACGAATGGAGGGCTCCAGATCACGTAATTGGTAGCCCCTCCGAACTAACCTTTTCTGCCGCATTTTTGTAACAAATTGCAGATATGAAATGTTTACAATTTTGATTTAGAGCTGTCTATAGAAGGATTAACAATTATCTTAAAAGTGTGAGTCAAAAGTAGCGAGTATAATTAGTGCTGATGGCGGAACGGGAATTCCGCAGGATTCCCGCAACGGAATTCCCGCGAAAGGGTCTAACTCCCGTTCCCATTTTCCGCTGGCACCCATGAAAATCCCGCGGAATTCCCGACTTAATCTTTTTTCTCCATTTTTCTCTGGTTTTCTTTATTATTTGCAAATTATTTGGCAAATTAGACGTCAAGAACTTGACCCCAAATGGATGGAAGGCACTGAAAAACTGGTCGATCTTCTTGAGTCCGCAGATGCATCAACAAGGGACATTTTCAAAAGACGATTCGCATCTCAGGCTAAAAATCGGAGTATCAGAAACGCTGTTGGAGGAAGTGTGCCGAGCAGAGCTTTAGAGACTTTTGGTGGAGAAAAACCTTTTAATCAGCAAGCTTCAAACTTGATTCAGCGGATTGAAAAAGAACAGGTTCACTATTTGTACCAACCTCAAAGCTTACATTTTTTTCTTTCAGAAACCATGGACTTGAGCTCCCTTCCTGTTCCAAAATTCAAGAACTGGAATGTACACAGTAGCAACTTGTCCCGTCAGCAGCTGAAGGCTCTGATATCAAATCAGTTCAGTGGGAACGTGCAAATCGGTGCGGTCGCTGAAGAGGATTCAGCAGCAGAAGGAACAATGTCCAAGAGACCGAGAAGCATGCTTGCTCGCCAACCAGATGCCAATTGCTCAGAAGTGGATGGATGCAGGACTTGGTATAAGATCTCATTAGAATTGGATTGCGTTGTTTTATCGTTCTCACTTCCAGGAATTGGTGCATCTTGCTTTCTCTTGATAGGAGTATACCATCGCTAAATTAAGAAAAAATTAAATTTTTAATGATCAACATTTTTCACCGCCATAACTACTAGCAAAACACCAAATATAGTGTTATTCCATTTCCCACAAAGTCAGCTTTCGATTAAAACAAGTCCAAATAACGTCCAAATAATAGAATCTTGCCCAAATAGAGAAAATTCAGCAAGTTATGATGAAATTTCGATGGCTAGAAAAAATTGCGCCATCCTTTACTCTCTTATGACTGAATTTGCATTGTGTTAGCTTCACAATGCAACTTATCTGATCCATTGTTTATAACAAAACATTAATAATTTGCCTCCTCATATCATTCTCCTGCTGCCCTACTCACCAAAAAGGTCAATTACCGTAATGTGCGCACATACCGGTGAACAAAGGCAAGTAGTAATTCAACACCTGACACACCCCTCTAATAGGGTGTTATGGATAACAGGCGTAATTACTGTCCCTCCTGTGTCTCCTTCCCCCAGCCAAACACATGTAATGCGCCAAACCCAATTACCTCCTATTCTCAGCCCCCAATTATTCAATTCTCTTTCAGCCAAAACACTAAGCACAACAATAACAACAACCTTAGCTGACCTTGTCTTAATTACTACTCCTTCCACTACTTCTTCAACAAAGGTCAATTTGGCTGCTACTGCTGTCATAGAATAGCGAAGTGTCAGTCGTCCTCAATTGTATGAGCAAAGCATCTGGCATAGTTTGGGTGATTGAGTGGGTGGATTACCTGGATAATCCAATTTGCATGTGTACCTTTCGTTCTGTCATACTTATATCGAAATAATATCCTCCGTGCCAGTGCTCTTCTAGTTTGGTGTTAAAGCTTGCACAGTGGGTAAAAAGACAGCTCCTCGTGGCTTCTTTATGGCAGATATAGGCCCAGATATGGCAAAAAATTAAAGTTCACAATTTTGATGGAGTGACCGCTCTACTTTGAGTCATATCTTAGCGACCAAGCATCTTGTTTTAAAGCTGTTTCAGATTCGGATTCCTGGGGAGATTTTGGCCATCAGCCGTCCTTTGAATTTAAAAATCTTTGCAGAAATGGGGATTTTACTGGAAAAGATAAAAACCCGAAAACCCCACCAGGAAGTGTCCTATGTTATTGATAAGGTATTCAAAAGTTGTGGTTTCGGATCCATACGTGAGCCGCTGTTATTTCAGGAACCAATGCGGTGGGGACCCCCTCCCCCCTAATACTCTATTTTTTCCGCTATACATAATTTCGACCATTTTCACAAGTTTTGCATCTAACGGTGTTTTTATGCGCAAAATTCAAGAAGAACAAGTTAAAAGAAAGTTTTAGGTTACTAAAGTTATTTTTCGGCAGACATTCAGACGCAATGTGCGTACAATTTTGATAAACTTTTGGCACAAATTGTCATGTTTTCTCAATAAATTACATGTAACAACACATTTATTGGGTTTCTTTGTAAATTCTTTGCGTAAAAATACCCTCAGATACAAAACTTGTCAATGAAAGTCAAAACCTCGTATAGTGAAAAGAATTGACCCCCAGGGGAAGTGGAGTCCAACAGTATTAGTTCAGCATTATTATGAATTTTTCCCGCTTTTTATTGCAAAAAGAGTATAGGGCAGAGCTGGCTGGACTGGATAATCAGCGCAAAGCAACAAAATGAACAAGCCTTCCAACTCACTTTCCCACATATAGCACGCTACTGTTGGCTAGCTGGCACAATCATTTCCGGTGGGGCACCTAACCAGTATATTTGTGGTGTTTGTTGTAAAAGTGAGATGAGTGTGTTGGTATGAACGAGAAGGTTGGTCTGTCGGTGGGCCCCTGATATTGAAAAAAAAGTTTGTGCTGGAACGAAATGCAAGAGAAAACCTTCGGTGCCAGCCCACCGATTCTATGATTCACACACAAATATATTTGGTTGAGTAGTTAACTGGCTACAGGAGCAACTACTTGTGTGGGCAGTACACTGATTTATATACAACGTAATCTTTCTGGTTGTAGTCTTGATTTCCTTTTTACGACTTTGAATGTACAGGGTGGGGCAAAAAAGCTTCCGCATTGCTGGAAAATTGGCCATGACCGTCCTCGTTCAGCCGATTTCCAACTTCGAGACCCTAACCCCGTAAATCTTCGTTTCAAGAGGGTTAGGATCCTGAGCGTTACCAAATCACTGTTCTATTGAAATACGACAACGTGAACATTGGAAAAATTTTAACAAAGATCACTATTCAATCATTCTAAAATTGCGAAAGCCACTGCGGATTGCTCATCCTCTCCAGTCGCTGTTCGCTTTCTTTCACATCCCGCTTGATTCCTGTTTCTGCCAGTTTGTTCGAAAAGTATGATTTCATCACTGACCGTGTCCCGATTAATGTTCAGAATATTTGCTCCATTTTCTGCAAAAAGAAAACATTCGTTTGAATCGAATTGAATTTTGTGAACACACAAAGCAACTAATGTCGGATAAACAAATTATGGGAATAAAATATAAATGTATAAAAGCGATATTAAAGGGCCATGCTAACCTACGATCAAAAAAAGACGCGTACCAAGCATGTCAGCTAGTTCCCGTTGCCCT
>JAKMXJ010017180.1:0-14936 GCA_029339935.1 Anguina tritici
TCTTATGCTCTTTTCTTACAATACAGTAAAAGGCACAATAAAGCGGTACACTCATATCATGTTCAACTATCAAGCCCGCGCTATTTTACATTTCTAGAATTAACAGTTTTATCAAATATAACTTCAAGCTTTACTATAAGTTTAAAGAAAAGAGTTTTTGTAGGATGTGTAAAGTTGAGTTGATTTTGAGTTTGACTGAGGTCCTTTTCTATATATTTGACTTTGCTCTTTTGCTGTATTTATCTCTTTTCTTGTTGCATGCTATCCCTTGGAATTTATGTTGTAAGATTCCCACCAATTATTGTGCTCCCTACTCCCATCTAATGCTCTTGTCTATTTCCGCCTGGATCTGCTGGCGATCTCGCCAGCAGAAAACCAAGGCTATATATATATTTGTCTGTGGCCTGTCTCGAGATCATCTTAAAGACTGGCCAGTTTTTGTCATTATCCTTGCCTTGTATTTTGTATTTCTTTTAACTGTCTTTCGTAGAAATAAACTTGTGTTTTATTGCCTTGTCCTACTTCCCTAACTTAAACATTGAGTTGAGATTCACCGAGACGAGACAAAGCTTTAACTGAGATCCTAGGGCCCTAGGGTTTTGGCTAAATCTTTACTGATGCCAAGAATTCTAAGAAATTTTCAGAAAGGCAAAACCTTTTAACAATATCTATAAAAATCTAGAGACAAGAAGTTTAGCCATTTCAAGCTAAAATAAGCGCGCGGCGGGCGCAGCTACGCTCGTTTTCTATGGTTTTAAAAATTTTAATTTACAATTTTCCAAATTTTGGTGCGCCCTGGCACCACTTATAGTATCAGGCTGGTTATGGCAAAGAGAGTGCGTTCTCTAAATCAAATGTATAGTCAAACCTAGCTGCTTATAGACCAGTAAGGATGGTAAGTTCTTAGCTTACCTCCGCGTATCTGTGTGTATCTCCGTGCAGAATCAATAGAGATTTCTGAAGGTTTCTATCTGAGACGAACCTCTTCGGAGTGTTCGTGTAAATTTTGGACTACTGGACCTTGGGTTCGGCGTCATCAATTGGTCTTGGTGGAGTAATATATATTTCTTGCATAGCTAGTGATTATTCGCCCAAGAGAAATGGCTTTTTCGGCTGGGGATTTTTTTTTCTGAACTCTGTTCGGTGTTCTAGCAATTCGTCCAGAATTTAAGTCGTCCAAAAGGCAATTTGACCAAATTTAATTTATTCGAAATTTTTTTCGTAACTTGCATTTTCGTGCTTTTCCTTTCTTTTTTAACAAAACTTCGTTTATTATTTTGTGCCAAGTGATCGTAATGCAAGTTACTAACAAAAATTTCGGATAAATTAACTTTGGCCGAATTGAATTTTGGACGAATTGCCAGAGCATCCTCTGTTCGATATAGTTTCGGCTTTTGGATTGCAAGGTGTTATAAATACGCCTTTGCCCATCTTCCACAGCAAATGATCAACAGAGTAATTGGAGGCTATCAAAGTTGCCTCGCATACAGGCTCAAAGTGAATGAAAAGAGTGTGGAACAAGAGTATGAATGAAATTCATTGTTAAATTTTTGTCTTTCGTTTTTTGGGTGTGCTTAAATAAAGATTTGTCTGCAATCTTGGTGTCGTCAGCTTTTCTAACGTCTCAGCCTTTGAACAAAAAAAAATCTCGTCGAAGTACTGCAAATCAAAAAAATATGAGCAAAATTTGATGGGGCGAAAAAATTGCGCCACCATCTACTTCTAAATTTTCGCTGCATATTAAAATTTTCAAAAATTCTTAATAGTATTATCATTAATTGCTGTATTATATACTTGCGAAATATTTTGGTTTTCACCTAATGAACTTATTCGTTTTAGAATGAGATCTCAATCTGATTTACGCTCAAGGCTTCAGCATTTTTCAATGATCCCGAAAGTGTAGCTCTGCTCGACCGTGTCTCAAATATCGTGGATTATTCCAAACAAGCGGCTCAACTGGATGCTAAGCGAGAAGCGAACTTGAATTGGGATGGAGAAGTGGTTCTTCAAGAATAAGAAGGAGCAATAGACATGAATTTTGTGGACAGGAGGTTGGTTTTCTTAATATGTTTTCTTGTAACTCGTCATTGATTACTTTTAGGTGGAAGAGCTTCAGCTGCACGAATATGAGGGTGCAAGCGTCAGCCGCAAGAGCTATCGAAACAGGTAAGCTGCTACAAAACTTGAAGCAATCAGTTGGGCTAAAAACATGGAATTCGTCCATCGGCAAGAAGGTCTGATCTAGAAGCCTCGTCCAAGTATGGGTGAAGAACAAAAAGAATATTCTGCATCAAGTGTAATAATGTCTTTTATACATGTTTTATGTGTGAGAGTTTTTTATTCATTGCAGAAATATCGGTGGACCTAAGCGCAAGAGACTCGAAGGTGGTGGACGGCCGGTACTTTACGCTGATCTGGATGCGGACCTTGCTAACAGGATAAAAGAAATGCGGGAAAACAACCGACCTGTCACAAGAAGTATCGCGAGGAACAAAGCGACAGGAATTTTTCGCGGAACTGGCATTAAGGTAGCGTCATTAACTGCATCAATTTTTCGGGTTTAAATTTTTATTCAAGGTATCCAATGGCTGGCTGTAAAAGTTCCTAAAAAGATACAACTTTGTGCTTTGCCGCGTGACGACTACAGCTCAGAAACCACCTGAAAACTACGCCGAAGCTGTGGCAAAACATATTTTGTATGTGGAAAATCGACGCAAAGAAGTGAAATTCTCTTCGATTCTTGCAATGGACGAAACTGCAGTGTGGTTTGACTGTCCGGATACCAGATGCATTGAAACGAAAGGAGCCAAGGATGCATGATATCTCTTTGATTTCTTATATCTAGTTTCTTTATTTACCCTGATCTTTAGGTGTCAATAGTGACTACTAGACACGAGAAGATGCGATTGACTGTCTGTCTTACTGCTCGCTCGGATGGAAAGAAGCTATTGCCTTATGTGCTTGTAAAAAGAAAGCGGCCAGTCGCTTTCTTTTTTAGCGGCCAAAAGAAAGCGGTCGCTTTAAGGGCAAGCTAATTATCAAATTCGCCGGCACTACTTGGATGAATGACTCTTTGATAGAAGGTTACCTGCAGCAAGTAATCGGCTTCTCGAAAAAGCGTTTGCTGGTATGGGATGCATTTGCGAGTCACAAGAGTGAAGCAACAATGACAGTGTTGAAGAAGCTTGATAGAGGCTGCATACATGCCAGGAGATTGTGCTAAGTTCATTCAGGTATTTTTTAATGAAAAGGTGCTATTACTTGTTTAATTTTACAATTTGTTTTAAGGCCTCAGACGTGTGTTGGAATAAGCCATTTAAAGGAAGCATCCGCCAATACTATGCACTCTGGATAAGCAATGGGGATCGGCAAGAATACACTGAGGGAGGGAATCCTAAAGCGCCATCTCTGGAAGTGGTATCAGAATGGGTGGATCAAGCGTGGCAGGAGCTCTCCAAGGAGCTCATCCAAAAGTAGTTCAAAAATTTGTTTTGTAAAAGCTTGTAGTCTTGCTAAAAGTTTTAATTTCCTTTTTAGCATGTGCACTAACTACACCTACTGATGGCTCAGCAGATGACAACATAGCATGCCAGAACATAGCCTTCAAACCAGAGGGCTCGATAGGACAAATGGGGTTGGAGCTTCTACGCCACATTAGGATAGAACAAGTGGTGCAAGATGGTCGAAAGGACGTTGAGGAGAAAGTCAAAGTCAGAATGTCTAAACGCTTGTGGTTTGACCTAATAATAACATACTTGGAAAAGCATGCTTAACCAAGGTTAACCAAGATATTCAAACGGATAGTCATACGATATAAAAAGTCTAATTATTAGAGAGGGCCGAATTATTTTTTAATACCCTTCGGAGGGGCCTAACCATTAGAGGGGCCTAACTATTAGAGTATATACGGTATATGTCAAATAGTAGAAATTTTGGATGTAGATGGATTTATTGTCCCATAAAACTTAATTAATAGACATAAATTGTGAAGAATACAAGATCGAAAAGCAGAAGAAGAAGGGTGTTTGTTCTGGTTACAAAGGGAATGAATAGTATTTATAGATTATCAATTCACACGCTTCTGTACACATAAACAGAAAGGCACCAAATTCTGACTCTATTTTGTTAGTGGTGGAGACTTAGAGACATCCCCACAGACATCCTCACGGATCCACAGAGGTTCGTGTTGTTATTTTCTAGCCTATGAGCAGGATGAAGGTCCAATAGGGCAAGTCCAGCGTACCCCTACCACTACTTACCCGACCACATTTTGGTGAGTGAATGTGGAAAAAGTGGAAACTTTTGCGTGCGAAAACCCCTCAACCTGGAGCACTCATCCCTACCCCAAGCAAATGTCCATCTGCACCATCTGGGATCCCACCAAGCAGAGTCATGTGCAAACGCCTACTTATCCATTGCAATAAGGGGGCATTGTGCTGTCTTTCTGCCTTTTAACATCCACCCCAACCATTTGCCCCGGGAAAAAACATTTTCACAGTCATGAAAAGGGGTCACAAGTGTTGGCCAAAGCTGCAAATGTCGTATATCCCTTCGCTGTACTATAGGGTATTCAAGTCTCCACTCAGGACAAAAAAAGAGCTAAAAATCTTCCCCAAGATTTATAAAAGCTCACAATGGAGGTAGGATGTCCAAGTAGGGAGTCAAAAAACTCTCAGATCTCAATTTTTAGACGGGAAATCAACTCTAAAATTTTTTGACGCATAACCTAAAATTAAAAGTTAGGATATGCGCAAAATTTTTCAGAGTATATTTCCCTTCAAATAATTGAGATCTGAAACTTTTACTACCTGGTACTTCAACGTCCTAGCTCCATTGTGGGCGCCCTATAAAGAGCGTGGTATGCCTTTTTAAGCTTTTTACTGATTATTACCAAAATTACCAGAGAAACATTTAGCAAGGAAAATGAGTGAATACATTGCCACACACACCTGGATCCTTAGCATATAAGTCTACTTTCAGCAGTCAAAGTAAAACTAATATTCTTACAATAACAGTTCAAAGGCACTTTTTTCAACCAATCAGAAGCTGGATTGTTTTGGCCTCTACTTGCTTTCAACCAATCTACTTGTCCTCGTCAGCAAACCGAATGTCTCCTCCAGCCGCTCCCACTGTGCCTCCTCCCGGTAGTTTGATTGGGATGATCCTGGTGCCAGTCATCTTGCCATTCAAGGACTCCCCTTGTTGTTGTTGTTCGCTAGGGGATCCCATTAGCACACCCCTTTCTTCCATCACATTGCCAAGACGCTGAAAAATTAATTGTCGCTTTTAAATGGTTTGAAGCCGAAGACGGTGGGCCCCACACGTGCACATGACCAAATTTCAGGGACCAGCCCGCCCGAGTTTTTCTTTTCTTCGTTGTGGTTCTTTTTCCGGTAAAACGCCTTTTTTTATTGACTCTTTGCCTTGGTCCCCCAAGATAAACACCTTATTTATAGGCGCCTAACCACGTTTTCATTGTTGCGACATGGCAAAAAGAGATTCTACGTAGACCAAGACGGGGGTCGGCCCACCCTAAGCCTAGGCAGACTCCGCCAGGCTTGCCAATATATTTTTCAAAAGAAGCGTCAGGAAGAGTCTACCTTCTTTATTACTTATATTTAAAGAAGAGCACAACCATTCTCCTTACACTCCCTTTGATTATACCATCAATAAAGTACAAACTAACCGATATTTCCCTCACACAGTTCATAAGCTCATCGGCCTTGGCAGACTCCGCGTCCAAACTGGCCATCCTGGCAGTGCGCCACTCCCTCTTCTTCTGCAGCTCCAGGTCCCGCTGGCTCAGACTGCTGCTACTGCTGCTGTTGTTGGGACCTGTGAGTGGATGCACTTGAGTGGTGAAGGTGGTGGCACTGTTGTGGTTTTCTACCGGCTTCTTGCCTGGATGAAGGTTGTAGCTGGAGGGGGGCAATTCCGAGGAGGGGGTCAGGGAAGTTGAAGACAGGTTGCTACTGCTGCCTACTGGCTTGTTGGTCGAGAAGGAGGTGCTGCTAGTGCTAACATTGGCGTTTATTGAGTCGGGGATGGGTAGTGGAGGAAACTAAAACGCGATTTTCTTTTTAACCAATATGTCGGGAGCTGTAAGAGAGTAGCTCCTACCACAGGTTTGGGTGCCGTCGGTGGAGATGTCTTCCCTGCAGAATTGATTGTAGAGGTAGGCAAAGTGGTGGAGAATCTCGTCACTTCACTCGTCTGAAATCCATCTTTGATAACTGACAAAAAAAAGTTTCATATATCACTCACAGGTCCCTTCAAAGTGTTTATGCTGAGCCCCTCCCTCTGCCTGATCATACCTTCAGCACTCTTCTTAGGAGGCAGGGCCGGGGGGATGGGGGAGGAGGTGGCCAACGGCTTGCCACCCTCAAAGGCAGGGTTGGCTTGAGTCGCACTCCTCAAAGAGGCTCCATTTACTTTGGACTCGGCTTTAAAACCATCGCAGATCAGCAGGCGGACATTGTCAGGGGCTTTTCTCAGCAATTGGGCCGCTTCTTCTGAAGTAAGTGGAGGCTATTTTGGATTTTGAGGAGGAGACTTAAGCATTTTATCCATACCTTTGGTGCACCCGAGCAGGGAATCATCGTTGACCTCGAGGATGCGCTGTCCCACATGGATCTGGGGGCATTGCTGGGCACACCCGCCCATCTCCACATGCTCTATGAAGATGCCCTCATCGGTGGGGTCTGCGGGATTGGCGGCTGGGGAGTTTATGCCTCCGCAAATGGACAGCCTGAATTTATGGGGGGTTTTGGTTTGGAGTCTGAAATTGAGCAAGAATGCTTGGCCCTGGTCCTACCCCAGTGGTTCCCCCTTGCGACGCTTGAAGACTACCTCCTGTAGTCCCTTTGGCTGAGGCTCATGCTTGACACTGATGTGCAGGGACTGCCCACTGTTTTTGAGAGCCTGAAGTTAGAGTGGGTCAAAAACCACAGATTGTTCGGGAAAGGCCCTATAAAGACAGCTTTTAGAAGACATACCTCAACAGCCTCGTTGTGTTTGGCCTTGTCCACATCCTTGCCATTGACCCTCAATATCCTGTCGCCCACCCTCAGCTGGCGAGAGGCGGAGGCAGGCGAATTGCTGGCTATTTTGGAGATGAACACCCCCGGATGGTCGGTTCCAAAGGGGTGGGAACAGTGGTCGATGCCGCCCACAATGGACAGGCCTAGGGTGTTCTTGGAGTCCCTGCTCAGATGAAGGTCCTAAAACATTTGACTTTAAGATTTTGACTTTAGCGAAGGTGTGTACACAAATTATGAACTGTGTTGTCAGGCTCATAGCTGGACCTCCTTTTCAAGTATATTTTCAGTTTACGGGTTATTGAAGGTGGATTTTGGGCAAAAAGCCCGGCTGCCTACAAATCCCGACTGGTTGTCCCAACTTGTTACTGTTATGTAATATCATTCAAATCACCTGTTGTATCACAACGATATCCTTTGCCATCTTTGTCCTTGCCATATATATGGCCATGTCCTTGCCATATCTGTTACATCAGTCTTGTGTGGAATAAAGCTAAAAGCAGTCGTGTGTCTCGCTCTCTCTCTTGCTCTCTCTCTTCCTGTTTTCCTCTCAGTTACGACTCAACAAAAGCCGGTTTTTGTCCAATTCATATAAATTTTTACTGACTATTTGCATTTTTGTGATTCTCCTTTTTCTCTGCTTTTCGTCTATGGGTTTTTTCCTTGTTTTCCTCGTTAGATTCATTGTTTTTGCATATCTTGTTGTATGCACTTGCGCGGTTATGTTCGAAATTGTGCGCTTGTATTTATTTCTTTGGGTATGAATAATTTTTTGAGTTTTCAGGCTCATCAACTCGTTCATTCACAAAGGGCCGGATCAAAGACAGTAGCAGCCACTCCAAATGGTTGTGTCCTGTTTGAATTGCTAATTGTCTCGGCGTGAACTCTCGTTTGTGTCGAGACTCCTGCTAGTATATATAGCAGACCCTGTATATATAACAGTGTTGTTGTCCGTTATTAAGTTTGTGTCGGAACAAAGTAAACAAGAAGTCGTGTGTATCTTATCTCTCTAGCTATCTCTGCTCTTCTCTCTCTGTTCTCACCGATACAACACAATCACAGATAGAAGCAGCTGCTTTACGTGGACGGGTGTGGAAGAACAACAAGCCTCACCGGTGAGTCCAAAATATCTTTACCTTTCCTGTGCTAGTTGTCGTGCTGTTAAAGCATATTACATATTTTTAGGAGAGGAAGGAGTCCATTGTTATCCTTTATGGGGGTCCATACCCAAAAACCATTTTTTTAGTTTTCATATCTGTCCTATCCATTGCAATCAGGGGGCATTGTGCTGTCTGATTCATAAATAATATTCGAACATTCCCATATATCCATTGAAATCAGGGGACACCCAGGATTATATATATACACGACACTATATATATTTTATACAGGAACTATTGCATATTCTATTGCACCCATGAGAAACAACTGTAATAACAATAGCTAGATTATTGGGAGAAATGGGGTACATAGCGCTAGTTTCAGATGGATTATGGTGCGAGAAGATCCCCGAAACCGGGGGGCAAATTCGACAAATGGACAACAGTGGGGTTTGTAACCAGTTGACCCTCGCCCGGATTTTGGCAGAAAAAAACAAATAATTGAGAAAAGGTGCTGACCCAGAGGGAATCGAACCCCATGCCGTTTTTCATCAAATACTGGACGCTCTACCAATGAGACATCAAATCACAACTAGCTAAGCGTGATATCTGTATATATTATCCTCTCAAATTCCCAACATTCTCAAAAAATCACCTCAATCACACCATCAAAAGAAGTGTCACCAAAGGGCAAATCAGCCACGGTCAGTTTGCTGCCGTTGACCCCCTTGTTGATTGCAGTGGATGAGCTATGCAGGGAAGGCACAGAGGGGGACTTGCTGGCAGGGGTCATCCTGTCTGGTCTCGCCACCACCAAGTACAACTCACTGGCTGGAGGTCCTTTTAGTAGGGACATGGCCTCTTCCAGTTTCATATTGGACATATTGACGCCATTTATGGACAAGAGGTGGTCGCCCACCTCTAGTTTGCCCTCCCTGCTCTCCTGGACGGCGGAGATCAGGAGTTTATCCCTCTCCTCAGATATGGAGAACGGGACATTCCCTGTTTCATCCAATCTTACAGCGGTGGTGATCACGTTTCTGGTAGTGCTCGAGCTTTGAAGTGGTTCGTTGCTGGAGGCGAAGGTGGATGCCTGGGGATTCACGGGACTCGTCTTGACAGGGGAAGTCGTCCCCTGGGGACTGGAGGGGGAGGGACTGGTCTCTCTAGAAATCAAGAGGCTGACTATGTTCGGTTTCTCCTGTATGCATTGCACAGCCGCATCATGTCTTTGGTTGGCCATGGGAGTGCCGTTGATCTCCAACACCTTGTCCCCCACCCGGAGTCCTGCCCTCTCGGCTGGAGCATTGGCGATTAGCTTGGAGATGAACAGGCCTGAGTCTCCTTCCTGTAATTTGGAATGTGTATTTGAGGCAAGGAGGTTGGAGAAAATGCTGACCTTGTAAGGAGTAGACTCCACCCCTCCAGCTATGGACAATCCCAAGCCATGGTTGGGCTCTCGCCTGACCACCACCCTCTTGGTGTGTGTACGTTCGGTTGGGGTGGTGGAGGAGGAGGGAAGAGGATTGAGCTGACTGGTAGAGGCACTGTTTTCAGGGGTGGCTGGTGGAAGCTGCAATAATTTTTGGTTGGGATTGGAAGAAAATCACATGAACTGAGAAATACTAAGGGATACTACCGCAAACACAACAATAAGCAAATAAATATGGGGTTTGAAATATAAGTGCGTTCAGGAACGGAAGAACTATTAATTGGGTGAGGCAGTGGGTATAGTTTGGGTTTATTTGCCAAGCGTCGAAGGTTCGACCCCGTGTGTTGGCTTTTTTGTGCTCAAAACATTTTAGAGGTTATTTTGATGGCAAAAGGACAATTTGGGTGTTCGGCCAAGTAGACATAGTTTCTTTTTGGTCAGTTAGAAGGATGTGAGAATCTACCCCATAATAGGTAGCCCAAAGTGGGGTACCTTTTGACGGAATCTCGGCAACCAAGTTTATTTTCGAAATTCTGATATTCGGTTTTCTGGGGACATTCCGCCTGTTGGAGGCCCTCAGAATAAAAAAATCCGTGCAAAAATGGCTGTATAAGACCAGACTAAGAACCACCAAAAACCGTCTTTTTAAAGAATAATAATTAAACAAAAATTGAGGCAGCAGGTAGCTGGAATCGGACCTTCAAGTTCCTATGCAGAACAATCAACAGAAAAAAATGCCATCCACCACACACTACCCAGGCCACTGGCAGGATATGTGCATAATTTACTTCTAAAAGCCAATAAAAGCTTCGGAAATCTGTGAGTTGAAGACAGAACAGCACACCAACACTACATCCAATCAGTTACCAGTATAGTTAGCCCTCTCCTTCAGTGTTCAGTCATTTTTTGGGATGAAAAGTCCGTTTTGACAGCCTTTGATGCATGTTTAGGCACGGAAAGTGTTTGCTTGGTTGCTTCTCATCAAATAATCACCCGAAACTGGGGGATTAACTATACTCTAGCCTCCAATCAAACCAAACCAAAGTATAAGACCTTTGATAGAAAGACCTTTGATGAAAGGATAGAGAAGGAAGGTGGAAAAGATAGGCACAGCACAACCACTTTCACTACCACTTCCAAAAACAAGGAGGGACAGCCAACAACAAGAACAACAACATCAACTCTACCTTATTAAGCATACCCTGAGCATGTGCTGCTGCTGTCTGTTTCTGGCCGGAGCCAGAGGAGGAGGGGGTGCCGATGGAGGTGGAAGTCCCCAACTTATGGCCTTTGCCATAGTGGGGTGTGTTTATACGCTTTAGACGACATTCACTGTTCTTGTCGTCCTCACCCGTATTGCCACCTTTTTGAAGCACGAAGGCTACATTTCGATCCTGAATCATAGGATTTGATAAGAAACTGAGATATTTTGAGAAGTAGGACAAGAGATTTGCTGCTGTGAACAGACGACAATGGGGAGGATGATCAATTTGATAATGATAGTGCTCAGATTTACTATATACTTGAGTCCTACCTTTGCCCCACTCTCCAGCCCTCCTTCATCAAACGGAGCATGTGCTGAGGAGTGTTTGAGCGCCGATCTCGGCTGTTGCTCCTTGCCCAGTCTTGTGCCCGTGGGTCTTTCATTGGCAGCGGTTTGGTCGGCACTGACCTTTTTGCTCAAGGCCAGAGAAGCTGGTTGTTGCTGAACAAAGTGTATTAATTGGGTTTGGTTACCGTAAAAAATAGTTATTAACCTCATCTGGTCGAGGAATTATATGGCCATCAATGACCTGCTTCTTGTGGAGTTTGGGGGCACCCATGTGCGGCTTGGGGTGAGGGGTGTCGTGCCTCTCGAAATTGTTGTTGTTATTGTTGTTCGTGGAGAGCATAGCAGCTTCTGGTGCTGCCTCCGGTGTGTCGGCAGCCTCAGGACTGATGTCTCCAAAGTGGACCTTGGGACCGCCGACGAAGGAGCGGTTTGGCACTTTGTGGTTGATTTCTGAAAGTGGAAAGTGACTTCTAGGTTCGGATTCTAAGTCATACACCAGCCTGGCCAACCACCACTGTAATAGCAGCGCCACGGCAGTCGTGGCGTCCGGCCTGCCGCTTCGCACTACAAAAATTTGAAACTTGGGGAAGTTTTAAACCCTTTTGTGGGATAGTGTGCTTTTTTTCGGTATCTGACATCATTCAAAAGTCTTGGGTATCTGGTCTAGACCCAGATGGCCACCTGGAGAGGTATCTGCCTGAGTTTTCGAGGGTTTTTTACTGAAATATCCACCTTTTGCGATTGCAAGCCGGTCTCAGGGCATGATTTTTTTTTACAAGCAAGCATGATTTGTATGCTTTTTCCCAAAACTTTGGTATGGCCACCTATATGGCTATCTGGAGAGGTACTGGCCCTAGCAGCGAGGAAGACGGAGAGAAAGCAATAGACGGGAGAGCAAGAGACAGAGATGACTAGCTCATTTCTTTATTCCACACAAGACTGGTACAACAGACAACAGGTCCAGTATACATACTAGCAGAGACAGACAACAAAAAGGAATTGCTGTGAGATAACAGATGATTCGAATGACAGTACACAACAGCTCCCTCTTTAGTTTGATGCGGGTTCAGTTGACAAGAGATGAGCAAAGAGTTTCTGGAGCACTAGCTTTTTGGAGACACCTTTGGCAGGATTCGACGAAGCTTGAGGTTGAGGAACTTGCTTGTTAGCTGACTGACACTGGAGGCACTGACCGTTCCCTGAGTCGACGGATGGCTGTTTGATTCTCTCGTTGTTCTGTCGACAGTGATGAGCATGGCGGTGTGTTTCCTCCCTTTCCAGAGAGATTACGGCTGCTCCACTGGCGGAGAGACAGGTTGCTTGGCTGGTCGATTGCTTCATTACTGAGGAAGACGACGGCAACGATTTGAGCTTGCGGCGACTGACGAGCTTATTGCAGTGACTGGCCTTGGATTTGCGATGAGAGCAGCTTGGTTCCATGTGTAGCATGATGGCGGCTGAATGTTGGAAGACTGCGAGAGCGATGGGTGACTACTAGCAAAGACAGCATTGGGTAAATTCGCCTACGGTAAATTTGTCCACATATAAATTCGCCTACAAATCTTTAAATGAGCTCGTTGGCTAGAATCCATAATTTTACTCTTATCATCGGCTTCTTATGTTGAGGATAGATTATTGCCTGGATCATCGGACAGTTCGCAGAACTTTTTAGCTTTTACATATCTTTACAACATAGAAAATTTTCTGAAATTTTCTAGTTTTCATAATAATTGGGGAACGACAATCAGTTCTTGACCGTTTTAGTCGGGACTTTTTAAAAATCAAGTGAGCCTAACCGGGGTCAGCCTACCCTGTCTAAGCCTAAGGGTTAAGCCTAAGTTAGGGATGTGGGTTAGCACGATGCCCCTGATTGCAATGGATAGAAGAGAATGGACACTGAGAAATTATATTACAATATAATTACAATAGGTGCAGTAGTACGGGTGGGTTTTGCTCGCTTCCCTCGCAAAAACAGCAAAATACCCCCTGTTTGCAATGGATATGTATAATGCCCAGGGAAACTGGTTTATACAACCAGATTTACCATAAGAAGCGGATAATAAAGAATAAAATTATCGGAACCAAGAGGATTCGAAGCATCCATGTCATTTAAAGATTTTTAGGAGAATTTGCCAACGCCCAGCAGAGACAGACGAGGAAAGAGAATCGTTGCGAGACAACAGACGATTCGAATGACAGTGCACAACAGGTACTCCAGGTACCGGGGGTTTTGACTAAAAATCCACTTTTCGTAGTTTCGGGGCTTTCTCTTGGTTGGGATAGTTATGGTTTCCTTTTACTTTGTGCTCGGAAAAGACCAATCAAACCAACCATTAACTCCAGCACTTTGCTGTGGCAGAAGGTAGCAGGTCAAAACCTTGATACCCGTCCTTGCATCCACCTCCTGCTGCAGTTTGAGTAGGGCTTGGGACTGGTTCTCCGACAGCCACAAAGCCTGCAAATTGAACAGGACGTTGATGGTGAAGGGCAGGTGGGAGAGGCGGTTGTTGCACACGTCCAGCACTCGCAACCTGCTCAGCTTTCCAATCTCTAAAGGTAATTCCTCGATCAGGTTGTCCCTGAGGGAGAGCAGGGTCAGCGAGCAGCAGTCACCGATCTGAAGACATTGAAAATTTTGAGGTTTGCTTTTAACCTTTCCGAAATAAGAGGAATACCAGGGCGGGCACGTGTGTGATCTGGTTCTTGTCCACATTCAGGTTTTGCAAATGGCTCAGGTTCCCGATGGAACTGGGCAACTCCTGAACCACACACTTGTTGTGTTTTTAAAATATAAAAGAATAAATTAATTTTAGTCCCAAGCCAGCGCTTCGGTCTGTAATTGTCAACAATATTACCGCTTATTTTCGGCTTCTGTACTTTATTGGTATTTATCTTTTTTCGAAATGGCGCCAAAATATATGAAAATATTTCAAAAATTTTGGCATACCGTATTTAATATAATAGAAACCCTCCCTAAGGGAAAAAAGGAACCTCCCCCCCGGAATTTCCTTTATACATTCACCTATATTAGAAACTGAGACGCAAGGCGAATATTGAAGGTGATTGAATGGGCTCGCAAGTGTGGCAGCGACAAGGCAGCGGAGAACTTCAAAGTGGATGCACAGCAAGTCAAAGATTGGGTGAAAGGAAATTGGGCATTATAATTCTTGTTGTTATTGCTACAAATAAAGGAAAATCGGGATTTTGGGGGAAGAGGAGGGGGCTTGTATCAAACAAAATGCGGTATTTGTTGGGCTGTCCATTCAGATTGTTAATTTTCTCGCAACGATTTGAACCTATTATTGTTATCAAACAATATATAAGCACTTGAACGTATGTGTTCAAGTCAATCTTGTTTAGAATAAAGAAATAAGCTAGTCGCGTGTCTTGCTCTCTCTCTCTCGCTATCCCGTCTATCGCTCTATCCATCTGTCTTCCTCTGGACAAGGACTCAACAGTATTTAAATTTGAAAAAAAAAACAATTTAATTTGAGCCCCAAAACCAGGGCACCGATCTGCACTTTTTTATTAATATTTGTACTTATTTTCGACTTCTGTACTTTGTTGGTATTTATTTTTCAAAATGGCGCCAAAAATGTAAAAATATTCTAATATTTCAAAAATTTTGCCTCTGCTGCAGTTTTTCATTCGAAATATTTTGCCTATTAATTTCTTTTACATTGTTATCCTTGCATCTTTAAAGGAGTGGGGGTGAAAGCTATTAAGGATTAAGTCTCGACACAAATTAAAAAATTTGGGTACTTCTGCTGTTTAGGGGGCCACCCAAAAATTGCTACGTTTTGTAAGGAACTTTC
>JAKMXJ010017385.1:0-10014 GCA_029339935.1 Anguina tritici
AGTATTTAGTTTTCTATTACTGGGTAACTTATCCATCAAGACATTTATTATTCTTTTACATACTTTTTACCTTAATATTTTTTTGCCAAATGCTTCGGCGAGTTTTTACTTTGTCTGATTTTTTGTTTGGCCGCCACTTTTTTGTAACAATGTCATTGTTTGTTGTCGACTTTTTCTTCGTTTGTTCGATTTTGGATTCCAACCATCTCCCTTTTTTCGCCTAATCACAAAAGTAAATTCATGGAAATAGGTATAGTCGAATCCCGGATTAACGTAACTTCACGGGACCGTAAAAAAGATTACGTTAATGTGGGGTTACTTTAATGTGAAGATACGTTAATGCGAGTGTCGTTTAATTTTCCCTTGCTCACTTTACTTTAATTAGAGATTTTCACCAAAACAAAATGTTTTATTGACTCAAATTGAACAAAAAAAACTATCATGCAGTTTTAAGTATGAAATAATCGAGAATTTTTTTTTGCATATATTTCATCATCCGTTTTTCGGCCACCAGATCGTCCGCCAGGTCGCACAACTGGAGCACATTTGGATTGAAGAGTAGCGCAAGAGAATTTCCACTGCGTCTTTGGTTTCTCGATTGGTGACTGGCAGCAGCTCCCCCTCTTCATCCACTTCCATCACGTCGGTATCACTGAAAACAAAACAGAATCAAAAAAGAAACAAATTAAACGATTTACCCTTCCACTTCTGGCTCTTCCACTTACGTTGCCAAGACATCCGCAGCTATTTCAGCCAGACTTAGCATTCCACCGGCAGCTAGCTACTTGTCTGCTGCAAAGTATTCATCCAGAGTGCCCTCCACCAGACACATTGCTTGCAGTGCCGCCCAGAGTGTGTTCATTTCATCGCTGGCCTGGCTTTCTTCATCTCCAACGCCTTCGCCAGCCTAGCCTTGATCCATAGTCTGCAAAAAAACAATTGTTAATTCAGAGCATACCGTTGTTGAGAAGTCTCACCTCCACATTCTTGATGTATCCAGCCTTTCGAAAGCAGTTGGCAACCGTCTCTGGCTTAACGTCTGACCACGATCTTCTGAGGATTTGAAGGAAAGGATTTGAATCAGAATTCCTTGAACGGTAGAAATTCTGAGGCCGAATAGTTTGCTGAGATCCGTCAAATTATTGGTAGCTGAATTATCAACAATTCTTTTCTTCACTTCCAGTGAGAAAAAACGTCGCATGCTCCGAGTTGTCATTTGTAAATTAAAAATAAAGCAGCAGCCCGTGCAGAACGATGAGAAAGAATGACTATTTTGAATACTGTAAAAGATTCGGAAACAAAAATATCTTTAATAAAATTTAAAATTTCATTAAATTTTCGCGTCGGGATAATTTTTCGCTTGAAAATACGTTAATGAGAGGGTCCTCTAAAGGACGGGACCGGCCTCAGAGTTACATTAATGAGGGGTTTACGTTAATCTCAAGTTACGTTAATGTGAGGGTGCGTTACAAGCATTTATATACACAACCAAACTAACCGAAAAAAGGTTTCCGTTAATTCGAGGTTTACGTTAATGTGAAGTTGCGTTAATCCAGGATTCGACTGTAACTCTTTTTTTCAGTCTTCTATGTTTAAATTTTACAAAAGTTCCTCTTACCAGGTCAAAATTATCCTTCCTTTTGTACCGAAGACAGCTCCAACTAAAGCCATGTTACTCAATGACTATAAGCAAAAGTAAACGTCAGATTCTAGAATTTACAGGAATTGAATTGACAGACCATGTGTTTACTTTATATCACATATTTTGCGTTTTCAAGAGCACGTGCATGGCAATTTGCGAAAGTTGCTGTTAACCCAGAAAAAGATAATAAAATTAAAAACATTGTTTGAAAAGAGGTTTTAATATAAAAAGGCCTAAGAAAACCGCCGCTTTAGCTCGACGCCGATGCTCCTTTCCGTGGTATTGCCAAGTACCACCGCAGAATAATTGCAAAGAAGGAGAGGGCACGTACAGAAGAAACGTTAAAAATTTCAAAAAACCTTTTGTTTCTAACCTTTTGTCTATTTTATAGTCTACTCTTAGTTTTTTCACACAATAGAGCTATTTCATTGCACACTTATTCCAAATTCGACTTGCAAATACAAAAATTTAAAAGGCGCCAGTAAATCTAGTTTAATAGTATTCACATGATGTTTTCATCATCAACACCAAGGTTTTTTGCAATTCAAGTCCGAACAAAAATCGATATATGAAAACCTCTCTTTCATATTTTTTATTCTTCCTCTAGACGCGATGGATCAAAAGGAGATACTTCTAAAACGTCAGCTTGGCAATTATGTGCTAGCCATATCAGTCATATCAAAAATTGGTTGGCCAACAAAGAAATATGGCAAATCATAGCTTCGATATAGTAACACCTCGATAAAGTGGGACTTTGTCAATTTTTTCAAATTTGAAAACAATTTCAACGTAAATTTAACTACCGCTGAAAGCTTGTATTTTGTATTACATATACTTTTTTGCATTAAAAAAGTTGGAGGATTATTTTAAAAAGCCACCAAAATGAAAACAACGAAATAACCAATTTTTCTTCGTTATTTGAATCTTTGATTGTCTGCATAAACGTTAATCATACATATATTTGCCCTATACTGGGAAAATCTCCATAGAGTGAGATTTGTCAAAATATTCGTTAGGAGCCTCGATCTATTAACGCTCCGATATAGTGACACCTCGATAGACGACCTAAATGGTCGGTCATAGGGCTGTCACTATACCGATTGTAGAAAGAATTATTTTGGTACAAAATCAACTAAATTTGACATAGAAAGTATTTTGAACTTATTAATAACTAAAATTCGAAATGGCGCAAAATGTAACATTTAAATGTCAAGAATTTTCGAAAACATATTTAATTTTTAAGCCAATCTAATATTTTTTGAAGATAAGGTTTTACATATGATAGAATTGGTGCATATTATTTTTCCTTTCTATATTTTTTACTTTTTAAAATAGTCTAAAAAAGAATGATGATCAATCGATCCCTGGTAGAGCAACCTTCCCACAAGACTGTCATAGTTCTTGACAGAAGTCCCAAGCTTGCAGCTGCAGCTATTGAGGTATTCACCTTAGCTGAAAGTACTTTTTAAAGCCACAATTGTTTAGGACATATCGCTCCAACTAAAAGATGATCAAGGTACTCTGGTTAATGGTCGGGTGGGCAAGACTTTGTGGAATTGTTCAGTGGAAGCCGCTTTGGAATTCCATAGAGTGGTAGCAGATCTGTTTCCACACGGCACAAAACAAATCAGATTTGCCGTCTCAGACTTTGTAGGACGCTTTCTGACTCCTGCTTGGAGCGACGAATTGATTACTTATGAAGAGGTAAGAGTCTTTTTTATTTTTCTTGGATAAAAATATGAACAATTTTGAAGCTACTAAAAGCTCTATCCACCTGTGATGTTCCTCAGTCGTCTGGAGATGCTTCTTCTTGCTCTGTTCTTAACGGTATTTCATTGGCAGTGGAAGTGATTAGTGAATCTACACCTCTCCAAGAAGCTTTATTCACTCAGTACCACCACAATTTGGCTTCTAATGAGCGTTTTAAGAAGCTATACAAAAGCAAAGATAACAACATGTAGGTTTTTCAACCTTTATCCTTAGCTTTAACGCGATGTGCCTAAATTTATTTCAATGTTTTTGAAAGCATCTTCAACTAGCTTTTATCTGTTCTAGAGTACGATAACTAAATGTGAAAAAAATTAAGACAAGATTTCAAAAAAGTTAAATAACAATAATGAATTAGATTCTCAATTTCTCACTTTTTAATCAAGGATTTATTTAGTGACAAAAAGTTAACTCCGCAAGACCCTGAGTTTTGGAAACCTTCAGTGTTGCACCAGCGTCTTGACTTTAAACAGTCTCAGTCAGTTGCTGTCAAAGATGAGATTAGTGAAATACAAGATCAAGAAGACTCTGCATGCGGTTCCATAAGAAAAGGATACACTGATTTTGCCAACAAGGGTACCGTGGTCGTGCTAACGAGCATTGAAAGGTTAGAAAATATTAGTAAAGTCCAAATTTAAATGACTTTTTCTTCTGAGAGCAACGAGAAGGGCAGGTGTTTGAATGAGCACAGTGCACTTACTCTTTCCTTTGTCAGTTTAGCGTTTTGTGTTGGAATTTTTATAGCAAACTATATAGAAATGTGTTTTCATGGATAACTGACTGCCATGGATAACTGAGTACTGATTAGGATCGCTTAATTAGCGTTGTAATTAAAATCAAAGTATCTATCACGGTATTTACCATAATCAGTGGTAAAAAACAATTACTTAGCGCTAATGTCATATAATCTTTTTTTGGGATTTTTTTCAAAATTTAAAATTTTGTTGTGATATATTTTTTACCAAATTTACCTTCTGTGGTAAATTGGATGGTACTTACCATGGTAATTACCACTCAAAAACTGTAGTATTGAGAGAACACTCCGTCAAAATTCATAAATATAGTGTATTTAAATTTAAGTAAACCGCTAAAAACACGAATTTAAATTTAAATTTGGAGAAAAGCAACCGACTTAGAACTGATTTTTTGGCGCGCTTCTAGATTACCAACTCAATTTTTTACCAATGGCTTCTTTTTACCAATGACCTGATAAGAGATAGGATAGTAAGAAACATCCTTATAACAACAATTCTAAAAATTCGTTCATTGCAGCACGAAAATCATTAAAGACAAAAAGAATCCGACGGTAAATAGTGCTATTGGTAAAAAGAAGGCATTGGTAGAACGAGACCATTGATAAAAAGAAGCCGTTGGTAAAAAGTAGCTTGGTAGACTAAAAGCGAGCCGATTTTTTTGCTGAATTATTCTTCGGGACTCTTTGTAACAGAGTCAGAAAACTCTTCCGTCTATATAAAAAAGGGGTTTTTTGTGAATTTAAGGATGCGAAAGTATGATTGTTATTGATGGAGATGGTTCTTTAAAAAAATTTTTAAGTTTGGAAGACTACGATGCCATCAACGAAGTGATTATAGAGCAGACAGTGGCCAGAAATGAATCTATACGGCAGTCCGAGGGCAAACACAAGTTAACTTTTAGTATTTTTCTGTGTAATATGCTAAAAATAGTTTTAGTTTTTTGGTGATTGACCAAGTACAGCTGATCGTCATCAATTTGTTGAACAAAGAGAATATAGGAAATGCTAAGTTGAAACTATTTGGACGCAAGGTTGTGTCTTTTTACGAATCATATTTAGGTATTTTGTTCAAATTTTAGATGACACCGATACTAAACTCCTCTTTGGTGAGCATTGGTGGTGGTTCTCAATTGATATCCAGTGTGCACAAGACTTTACAGGATGTTTATGACTTAGTTGTAAGTAAAGTTTGAAATACAAGGTTGACAAGCTTTTGATAAAATATCTTTAAGTCTACAACAGTGTCTGGCATTCCAATGAAGGTTACTTCTATATTAAAAAAGAACTTATCTGCAATGCCTTTTTAGGAAGAAGCGCACCAGGGTCAGTCTGTAAACTACGATGTGGAGTTACTTCACTGGTTTGTTAACTGATTTTTTAGGGACACAATCGATAGCAATAGCAAAAATTTTAGTTGAAGAAAAATTCAATTTTTTGGCTAAGAGCCTTTGTTCCAAGAAATCGACTTTTTGTGGCGGAAAGTGTTTTAAAAGATGTTTTTACCGTTTTAGCGCATAAAAATTGCTTAGGATATGTTAAAAACACTTTTGAAAAAATTTTATTTGGGGGGAGGGGTGGTTATAGCACATTAGGGCCGATAAAACTTATAGAGGAACTTCGATTGAACAACTTTCATCTTGCTCACAAAGTCGAGATCCCATAAAATATTGGTCAAAGTGGTTTCTAATCTAGAGTGGGTTTTAACTTTCTAAAACAACACATACAAAATTGTTGTATGTTTTTACTTATAATTGTGTATGAGTTATTTTGTATGCGCTTTTGGGATTTTTTATCTTTTACAACCACGTTAAAAAAACTCAGTAATTTGTCTAAACACCGATTTTTTAGATCAAATGTACAAAAAATATTTTTAGCCGACATGCCCACCAGCACTTGTTTGCCAATGGCTTTCTCAACAACAACTCTAAGATGATGGAGAAGCCTTCTCATGGCATCTACAATACAACCAGGTTAAAGTGGTGTACGGCTGGTCCTAAACTGAAGAGTGATAAAGTTAGCTTAATAAAGACATAATTGAACAAAGTCATAACCCAATTTCTAGTTTCCATTGTTGCAAAACTCTTTTTTGCTAACACCAGCCTATGTGAATAGTAGACCTACTGTGTGCTTGACCTCTTTTGTGCTGTCAGGCAAAACAGTGATGTTGGAAGTAGAGAGAGAACTAGCTCCAAAGCAGGAAACTGCACATATTGGTCCTAATCTGCACCAGAAATTGATATCCCATTGCCTTACGAAGGACGAAGTGACTGGCGCATTGATTGTCCAGAGTGCGGCTATTGGCAGCACTGGTAAGAAAATAGTGGTATTATTTGATCATCAACTTAAGCCCCTGTGTCTTAGCTACATTAAATGGTGCTTTGACAGCCAACAAACAAGCAGGCATCGACTTCAAGAAATCTGACATCAATTATACTTCCATGGTCCAGCTTATGAACGCTTCGAGTCTGGTGGCCCTGCCTAACAAAACTGCGAAACACAAGCTGCAAACAGTCACGGCGACAGAAAAGAAGAAACAGGCGGAGGAGTTCAAGAAAAATATTTCGGCATTGACTGAGTACTTCCCCACCTCACTCAGAGAATCTTTCATTCTAAACATGCCAGAGGTGAACTTTATAGCTTAAAATTACAAAGTTTTTAACCAAAAGATACAGTTAGCGGATGATAGCGGACGATGCATCAATTTTAATAATTTCTGTTTTTTCGGGCGAATTTATTGAGCTTTGAAGTGCATTTTGTAGTTTATTAATCGTCTCAGTTGACATCTTTCGGCGATTTTCCACATTTTCACTTTTTTCGCCATTCCCTGCCATTTAAAACCAACTACCCATTTTTTGAGTTTTTTTAGAGGGCTTTTTTGCAAAATCTAAATACGCCATTTTGTAGAGCGTAAAAAGTTGGATAGACCCTGCAATTTCATTAGTTTTTTTTAAAGAGAGTAAAAAGTTATGGGTTTTTGAAGTTACAAAGTTGAATTGTCTGTAACTGTATGTGAAGTAGTTTAGAACAGCTTTTAACATTTGTTTCTAAAAGTACAGCCTCAAGGGGTAAATTCGCGACTCTATATGGGTTTTTGAAAATATCTAGATTTGTCGAGCAACCGAAATTTTTGGGTAACTGAACCGGAAACTAAAAAAACGTCTGTTTTCGGTTAGGAAAACGGAGGTTTCGGGCAACCACTTGAATTTTTGACTTAAATCGACGTTAACCAATAGTTCCCCTATTTCAAAATTAACAATATAAAGCAAAAAAGTCTTATTTTTATGCAGGCAGATAACTTGGACAATCTATATGAATGACTCTCTTGGTGAAGGCTCTCCTTGGTCAAGGCTCTCTTGGTTGCTCCAACCCTATAAGTGCCGAAAAGCGGAAAAATTCGAAAATTTTAGTCTCTTTTAAAATATAATACCGAAATCGGTTAACCAAGCCAACAACACTAAAAATAATGAATTCCCCTTACTACATTTTTGGTATACCAAGCTGTTTTTAAACAATCGATAATATGCACGCTGTTTATAATCAATTCTGTTTTTTCAAGTTCTGATAGTTTGGCCATGTGAAAAGAGGTGGTCCTGCAAATTTAAATTTGCATAGATAATGGCTAAACTATATTCTTGCAAACCTTATGATAATTTGTAGAGCTGTGCACGATGTGATATATTGCAAAAAATAACATGAAAATTATCACATCGCACATCCTGCACAGGGGCAAATGCAAACTAGTAATTTAAAGATAAAGAACATTTTGGTCTCTTTCAGACAAATTAGAGAAATTACATTTAGAAATTCGAAGTGCTGTTCTCCACCATTCAAAAGCCTGCAATTGGAGCAGAAGACTTTGACAGGTGTAAAAACTACATCTACGGGCTGATTGCTTCCAGAAATGGCAATGAAACTTTTACTCTGAAGCACATTGATTGCATTCATATCTCCAAAATTACAACCAGGCTTGTTAATGCTACTTTAACTCTGATGATTCACGTTATTTCGCTTTTTTCAGAGATGAGCAATTTCGTATAGCTTTTGAAGAATTAGCTAAAATGATGAAAAACTTTGTTCACTGCTCATCCGTTCACGAAGAACTCTTCAAAATATTCGTTGAGACATCAGGCATTAAATTGGAAACCCCAAAAGTGATCAAAAAAGAGGTGGCGGAAGCGAACCAAAGAATGCCAGCGTAAGTTTTGTCAGCCATATTTAAAATTTTTTACAAACAATAAATTTGCAGTAAAAGAGCAGTAGGAGCTGATAGTCCAAGAAACGCAAGTCGACCGGATTCTCCACTACCCAAAAAGGCGAAAAAAATGCGTGCACCGAATTGGATGGGAGGAGGTACTTTTTTGTATTTTAATTAAACAAACTTTTTTAATTTGAAGAAGAAGTCAACCTGCTGGAGTTCTACAACACCATGTATGAAAAGAGTCAGCAATTTAGAACAAAGGACTTTGTGGGGCGAGAGAAATTTGGAGATCATGCTCAAAACAATCTCTATCCTCACCTTAAACTACTGCCTGCTGGAGACAAAAGAGATCCTAGAGCAAGAGCGGGAAATGCAGATGTCGAGACTTGAATAATTGTTGAAATAACGGTGCCTGAATACGGTGTAAATAAAAAATATTTATATATATACCACGATCTATATGACGATCACTCCAACAACCGACTCAAAGTTATCCTTAAATACAGTGATCATTTAAATATAGCGAAAAATTGGCGATTCACAGTATTGAAACAGCAAAGGATGATGTCGTGAAGCAAATGGCCGACGGCGCTGGACTTAGGAATACTACTAACCGGCAAGAGGTTTGCTACAGATGCAAAAAGAGTATTGTATTTCCAAGCAGATTCAAGAATCCGAAGTTCAGTCCAGAGCTTTGACCAAAACAGTTTGGAAGAGCATCTCCGGAGATTGGGCGATAATTTTTATTATGGATCAGTCAACGTTGTCTTTTTTTATTTTTTGTTTTGTCGTTTTGTCTGAGGTTACATTTGTCTTGTTGGTGGATGAATAAAATCTCTTGGATGTAATCTTTGATTTGTATTGAATTCTATGCTGAGTATATTGTGAGATCATGATTTCCGTTTATAGAGCCGACCTCTGCAAGCCTAAGCCTAAGCCGTACTCACTAGGCTCCAGGAGATACATCGAATATGTTAAGTCGGTGTAGGTCAAGTGAATCCTTGAGTATCTAAAATTCAAGTAATAGTAAAATTTATGCAAATGCTACACATGTACCTCTAAAACCTGTGGCTGCGTCCAATTATCAAAACCCTCGATTGTTTCTTCCGCGTCATCGAACACCCTCTTGATTGATTTGTTCGCTCGCCTCTGATTTAAATTGGAACCCTCAATAGCTATGATCGTTTCCACCAGTGGAGAGAAGGGCTTTGACCGAGTTGATGCGATTCCAAAAGCTTCATTATTGCTAAGAAGCACCTTTACTTTTGGAGAAAAATTCTGGTACTTATTTATGCTGACCTCATTTCATTTTTTCCATTTTTTGTATATAGTTTTTTATTTTTTTTTAGAGAAATGGATGAACTAAAAGGTTTTACGCTGTGACAGCTTTATGTGAAGCTGGCCTGGACAGATGAAGAGTTTGTTGAGTGGTTCCAGCACATGGGTTTGTTTCATAAAAAGAACGTGTTCCTATACCGCTTAATTTTTCTGACTAAATCAAAAGATGGAAAGACCCATGGTAATTGGAGATGTCCTAAGAAACACCGCGAAGAAGTTGGCTATTTTCGTGGTATTTAGTTTGAATCTATGGTACCCCCATTTTCAATTTATTTGTAATTCAATACAACAACCGGTTTCATCACTTTTTGCATA
>JAKMXJ010017492.1:0-11056 GCA_029339935.1 Anguina tritici
CGTTTATTAGAGAGGGCCCGTTTATTAGAGAGTGTCCGATTAATACAGCATTTACGGTAAATTGAATTCGGAAGACATAAGAGAAAAAGCTTGCGTGCATGATAATTTTACTCATAGTTATGAGCAATGGTTGTTCAGCAAATGTATGATTTCCCATCCATTGCTGAGCAATGATTGGGGGATGATTGGTAAGAGTAGTAATATACTTAGTCCAATTCAAAATTTAATGGCATGGTGCACATCTCGTCCGTTTCTTGAGCTTCTGATTGTTTCGCGCAGTTAGTTATTTTAGTTAGCCGCAGCTTTTGAAACTTTGCAACACAAGGTTTAGATCAAAGTTCACAAATAGGGGTTTTGGGTTATCAGGTTGGTTAACTGAAAATTCAGTGCATAGGCGAGAACGTACTAATCCTAATATGTTTGCGAAAGGTTCATAGGCTGAACATTTCGGTTACTCGACAACCCTAGTCACAAAATTGACATTCTGGTTTGAACACTTGATTGTTTCTGAAAGAACAATAATGCGTTTTTAGATTATTTCTTACCAAGGACTATTTTTAAAGGGACATACCATTACCAACAAAAAGCTGGGTAACAGCAGCATTTTTCTCTGCCCAAATGTTTTTGCGATTATTTTTCTAATTCCAAGCAGAGTATTGTGCGTATCCTTTAAAGGTAATCTAAGGTCATCCACATCTGTACAAATGGATTGATTTTTGAATAATTGCTGGTCACTGCCGATTTTTGCACTTATTAATAATGCAGCACTTTTTTATTTAGTCTTAAAATGATTTTTTTGCAAATGTGCTTTTTTTATTTCACAGTCAAATTAAAACTTTATTGGTAGGAAGAAGGTGTTCGTTGAAGGGGCATACTTACGTCTTTGCAAGCAGATTTCACGCGTTTGAATTGGCGAGGACCACCTTTTCACAACAAGACAAAACTGATTTAAAATCACTTTGATGTCTGGTCAAGTATTTACGAAACACATTGTTTTTGGTCTGCTCTCTTTTTTTCGCTGATATATTGTTTTCCTTTGTTGTTTACGATCAACTTTTAGATTCGAAGCATTGAATATGGCGCAGACATGTGAAGAAGGTGATGGTGCAGGTAAGCTATGTCGTCTAATTTTTGCTCACTTCAGTCGATCTTTTTCTTTTTCCACGTCCCTGATATATTCCTGTCATTTCAGGCTCTGATGAATTGTGGTGATTTTTTTTCTTTTAATCAACTTGTGGTGATTTTTTTATGTTTTTAAAATTTTTTATGTTAGGTTTGTTTCATTTTTGGGCTTGGTCCCTAGTCTTGACTTGATCGCTCCCCAAAAGGCAGGTGGTGCTCTTTCATTCAAACCTTAAAAAATTGGAACAATTTGGGCTGATCTTATAAACCTTCAGTTTTTCTGCTTACAAGAACCTTTTAGCTTTGAAGGTTTATATGCCAGACTATAGCAAGATTTTTGGCTGCACATTGTTCCCAGTTTTTAAGCTGCCAAAACGGTTTGTACTCATTTGCGCGCGGCTCTTTTGCGGACAAATAAGTTGCGCGCATATATATTTTTAGCGTTGGTTTTGAAATTTTTTACCATAATATATTTCTCGTACCAAAAATCCGAAAAAAGGTGTCCAATTTGTGGGTTTGGGTGTCCCCTGGTAACATTTTATCATGTCATGGTATCCTAAAGAAAAACATTAACTATTCCTCCACAACTACCTTCATACCTAATTTGAATAATTTGAATATGATATGAATTATGGTGTGTGTATGGGTTATAATATAAATGTAATGGTTGCAATATTACGATGGGTGTTGCTCGCTTCACTCGAAAAGACAGCACAATGCCCTCTGATTGGAGCGGATAGAAAGGGGTTTGATTAAAAGCAGATATCCTGAGGTATCCAAACCTCCTTCAGCTGGATGTCTATCTTCACCACCCAAGACTTCAGGGTTTTAGCCACAAGGATCAGCAAACCATCTATACTGGTTAAAGTGATGTGATGAGCAGGATTTAAAGGGGCTAAAACTTTAACCATGAGTCGCAAAACCGACTTGACAGGAAACTAAACAGGAAATCTATTAATATGTGGAAACATAGGTACCTGGGCGGAGAGGTTGGGCTTCCTTTTCAGTGCAAAAAATAGGAAGACATAACACGGACCAAAACTACAAGAAATCAAGAATAATGATTATGAGTTGCGCGCAAATGAGGGCGCGCAAACAAGCTAAGCGCAAATGAGCGGCGAAAAGATCTATCGCTTCCTATTTGCTGGTTTTAATAGGAAAAATATGCCACCGAAAATACATTAGAAAAAAAAGAGAGCAGACCAAAAACAATGTGTTTCGAAAAATACTTGATCAGACATAAAAAATTTCAAAATTTAAATCTGTTTTGTCTTATTGTGTAAAAATGGTCCCCGCCAATTCAAACGTGTGCATAAAGGTGTGGGTATTCCCCCTTAAAAGTAGTGAAGAAATGCAGAGGAACCAGTTTCGCTCGGTTAAAATTTTGATCCGAAGTACTGTCACAGTCAATTAGGATAATCCTTGTCAAACTTTTGAACAACCACCGGTCCTATTAGGATGCTTTTTCTGTCAAACGTAAAAGATGGCTTGGTGATACTAAAGCGCATAAAATAAAAAGCGAGTAATTTGCCTAGTTCAAAATATGATTTTTGTGGAAACTTTTTACCATAGTACCACAAACTACTTTAGCATTAATATTTTTTTAGAGCATTTCAAGAACAAAATTTAAATTTGTGGGTTTTAAAAGCAGTTAAATCAACTTAGTAGGTGAACTCTTAGGAGTGATTTTGAATTTGGCAGCGCTTCTATACTGCAATTTTGTCACTATATCAAGTTTTTCTATGGTAGATGTTGTTACAACGACGCTATTTTACAAAGCGGCCAACCAAACCATCTAAAGAGTCTCACTACATAGTTCACTATATTGAGGGTTTACGGCACGAAACAGAACTGTGGCAAGAGCACACAAGCAATATAATGTTTTTAAACAGCTTCCAATAATTGTTAAAACAAATATTTGAAACTAGTTTTTGGTTACTAATTGGTTACTGTGCCTTCATGAGGAAATTTTTTGTGTGAAAGATGATCAAATGGCACCAAGATGCGTAAAAACACTACGTACCTAATACTACGGTTACACACAGAAAGTCAAGGCTATTGGTGGCTACATACAGACGTGCCTGCAACTTTCACTTCACAAGTTTCAAAAAAGTCTGAAACGGTAAGTCAAAGTTACAACATAGCCAGCCCATGACTTTACGTTTGACCTTGACTTTCATGGCCGTAGTATAACCAAGTCAAAGCAAACAACTTCTTGGCCCTACTCGGATGAAATAACATAATCAATAAATAAGGTCGTTAGAGAAATGTATTGAAAGTGGAGTTTCACCGTTTCAAGCAGCTTTATATTTTATTAGTAGCTTGGAAAAAAGGGTGCCGTAAACCACTCCTTAAATTTTATCAAACCGTATTTGGTTAGGAGTTTACGCAACTACTGTGAAATCTTCACCCTTATGACTGATTCCTCAAAATTCGAGCGATTTAACACTGAAGAACTTCATTAGTTCAACCTTCATCTACATGTTTTCGAAAAGCTGGGCCCTGTAAAAATAGTGGGTGCGTCTTTTACCCTGCCCCCTCTGTGTTTTTATGCTTTCTATTAAACCCCTCTCTATCCATTGCAATCAGGAGGCACCGTGCTGTCTTGCGACCGACACCGACCCGCAATATTGTACACATTGCATTTATATCATAACCCATACGCACACTATAATTTACACCATATTCAACCTATTCAATGTAGGTATGGGGGTAATTATGGGTGAGTAGTAAATATAGGTGCAATAGTGCGGGTGGATATTGGTCGCTTCGCTCGCAAAGACAGTACAATGCCCCCTGTTTGCAATGGAGAAGGAAGGGTTTGACTAAAAGCATGAAAATCTTATCCTTTTTACAATAATATCGGACTGGCCCCCAAAGTTCGGCCTCCAAAATACCCATAACCCATAAAAGAGTAAACTGACACAGGAAAGAAAAATCGTAGTCGCAAATAGGGCTGGACTGTCCCGGTTTATGGATAGTTTCGGTTAACCGGTTCCTAATCAAAAATTTTCAAGGCAATTGTATTGGTTCTTGGTATCATTAGGTGTGCAATGAATTTTAAGTACCCCATTTTTACATTGCCAAGGTCAAAAAAGGAGGTCATATTTCGCCTAAATATTTCAAGAACGGTCAAAAATAACCCCGGTTTTTAGGGTTATTTTTAAGTTTTTTTAATTTTTAGGTGGAATATGACTTCCTTTCATTTTCGCGATGGCCAATTAACCAAAACTATTCATAAACCGGAACTGTGCAGCCCTAGTCGCTAATTAAATTATATCTGCGATACCTTTTGCCAACAAGTGCAGTCATTCAAACGCCGGAACAGAAACTGATCTACATTAATTCTCCTAGTATTTAACTACAGTCGAGTCTCGATAAGCGGACACTCGACAGCTCGACACTTAATAAGCCGACAACCTCCATATTTGAATTCTTCCATATTTGAAATACAGAGCCATCTAACTGATTTTTCTTTTCCGATGTTGTTGATTGATTAGTTATTTCCTTGAATAAAAGTGAACTCTCGATATAGTCACATAAAAGGTGTTGATTATAATGTCTGAACTGTCTCTAGTATTAAGAAAGTCGATAAGCCGACATCTTTTAGACCAATATAAATATTTACTCTCGAAAGCCGACAGTTTTTGGCGCTTCCGAGGGGTTTCGGGTTATCGAAACTCGACTGTGTTTTTCAAAGGAAAATTTATTCAAAACACGAAAAATAAAAAATCAATGACCAAAGAAATGCTATCAATACTGTGCCACTATGTATTAGAGAGAATGACATAGAATAAGTAAAAAAAATTTAGAAGAAATCTGGTAAACTGTAATTTTTAGAAAAAAGCTGTCCTTCTCTTTTTTTATATCATCCCGTTGATTTTGGAAAAAAATGGGAAACAACGCGGAAATTGACGTCGATTATTTTGGGACAACCAGCTCAAAATATTGATTAGCACACTGAACATAAGGCTACAGTTTACTAGGTCTTCTTGTTAGTAGTGGAAGGCTAGACATTGAATTATCACAACAACAACAATAACAAGATGCACACACTGCCAACCATTACTCATCATCACCTAAAACAAAGTTAATTTAATTATTAGTGAGGTAAACAGACACCTTGATTTTGATTTATAACAAAAATTAGAGCACAACACTCCTTAAACCGGGACTTAAAGATCAATTGATATTACTTACCTTCAATGTTGAGGGTGAGCTCCACATTTGCCTCACCGGCCTCGTTCTTAATGTTGCAGGTGTAGGTTCCCGAGTCTTTGGCTTTGTAGTTCTGCAATAGAAAAATTACTTTCAGATAAGATTAGTGATGGAAAAAACCTTCAGTTCCAATTGTGCAGTAAAAGCTGAATATCAGGATTTAATAACTGTGAATTTTGATGATATAAAGTATTAAACTGACTATTAGCTCCGCCATCGGGGGTGAGGGCAAACTTAATTCTACTGGACTCCTGAAAGAAATAGTTTATTATTGCGATTGTTCAGTGAAATATAGATCTAAAAATCCACCTTCATTTTCTTTCCCTTGGGGTTCAGCCAGATAACTTCAGGGTTTCTACAAGTGTCAAATATTATTTTCGAATGAGAAATAAAAATCATACTGGTCTGCTTGGAAGCCAATATCGAAAACAATAGCTGGATCACCGGAATCCTGAATTTGGGAATGTTTTATTCCACATAATTATTTTAATTTCCTCACCGAGGTCTTCTGAAGGATCTGGGGTTTGCGGGTAAATGTTGGCGCTCCCTGAGGAACTAAAAAGGGAAATTAGTGATTGCCCTTAAAAGAGTTCCCACCTTCAAATTTGACAGAGAAAGTGGCAGTCAGTTTCCCAGATTCATTTTTGGCCGTGCACACTAAACTTGCTAATTTAAATAAGTTCTCGACCTAATAGATCCTACCAAATTGGCCGGCATCTTTCTCCTTCTTTGGCTCCACAATCTCTAGGGCAGCGTAGTACTCGTGATTGCCAGTCTCTTTCAGCTAAACATGAAAGTCAACTTGATGTTTTATAGAAACCACTTGAAGAAGCCACAATTATCTTGTAGCGCTCTGACTCAGCAACAATCTCATCTCCCTTCTGCCAAACAAAAGTAGGTTTCAGGATAGACTTGGCCTTGAACTCCATAATCATCACTCGTCCATCATCGCGAGAGGAAATCTGTGGTTTTTCAATGAAGGTTGGAGAGCTGAAGCCTAAACAACCTCAGTTATCTACAAGTCATACTTTGTCAGCAAAGGACAAGCACCTGTAAGCTTAAGGTTGAAGTTGGCGTTTCCTTTTCCGAATGGATTGACAATGGCACATCGGTAGGCTCCAGCATCGCTGTCTGCCAAATCCTTGAAATTTTGCAATTTATTTCATGATAGGTAAAAATATATATATCTCACTGCCAAATGTCTCAAATTTACTAGCCAGCAATCAGCCAATTAAAATAATCACTGGGAGAATGACTAAATATACCTTAATCTGGAGGATAGCGGAGAAAGAATCGGTGCCTCTGTTGTCCAGTCGGAAGGAGAATCGATCATTTTGCTTGAGTTCCGTCTACAAATTTAATATTTTGACAGTTTTAATAGGTAGTTTTTATAAACAGCCTCCAACCGTATCATAGAACCACTTGATATCAGGCACAGGCTGGGCTTCCAAGAAACACTCCAACTCGAGAGACCCATCATCATTTTGCCTGGCCACAGGTTGCTAAAATTGTACTACGGATTAATTGAAAAATGTTTCAGTTGATACATGTCTACCTGCGGGAAATGGGGAGCTTTGCCGTCTGGCATAGTTAAATAGCCTCAAATATATCTACCACAAGTCAGTACTTGAAAAAGTAAAAATAGGTCGAGTAGAAGAAGAAATATACTCTCAAATATTCTTTTGCACAAACAGAAACAATAATGGTTGGCAGAAAACGGAGGAAAAAATAAAGCAAGAGAACTATAAAAGAAATATAAAATCGACTTAAAAAGTGGAAGGCAGAATAGGAACTTCTCCGCAAGACAATATAATTTCAACTCTACTTATTCTTTATTACCATATTTTCTCTAATAAAAGCCCTCCTCAAAATCCGGAATTTCTTTTATTCATTCGCCTACATTAGAATATGAAACGCAAGGCGAAGATTGAAATCGCTAAGGATCTTTTAGAGGATATGAAACGTTCCATGGTAGAGGGACTCTACCGCATCTACTGGAATCAAGCAAGAAATATCAAGGAGATGGTGATAGGAGACAGGCATGCCTCAGTCATAAATAAAAGAAATCCCAGATTTTGGGGAGGCTTCTATTCTAATGCGGTAATCATGTCATAAATGAGAAACTTTCATTGGAAACGGTGGTAGATGAGGAATGGAAAAGAAAATTAAGGCACATCGACGGCTTTTTGAAACGTCCGAAAATGTATTTTCTTACTGACATAATTAGAAATTTCGCTCAAGCTAAAAAAGTGCATTGATTCGTATATGGAGATCGAGTGCTAGCCTTGAAACTGCTTGCAGTTTCAAGACTAGCAGAACAAGATTTTGTATGTAATTAGATCAAAATTAGATCATCAAACTTTACACGTTTGGGCAAAGTTCTGCTCAAAACATATGTTTTTAAAATTTGTGTCTCGTAAGTTCACAAAAAGCCACGAAATTGACTTAATCCCATGTAAAAGGTGGTGTTTTCCTTATTATTTGTCGCAACTACAACCTGAATGGCTTTCTATAAACCAAAACCACAAAATTGTAGTGGAGATTCAGGGCTATATTTTGGTATGTAACTTGCTACACAATTATTTAAAATTGTGATACAAAAGAAAAATCGGGTCCAATTTTCTTTTTGCTAACAAGTTTAATGTGGATTTTGGAATGAGCTGTACTAAATTTCTTTGAGTAGAAAATGAAAATCCAGTATTTATGACCTCTGTTTACAAAAGGGATAGGATACTTCGAAATGGCGATTTCGAAGTGATTTTTCAAATCTTTGTATTTTGATGTAACAATGACCATTTTTGTAGAATTTCAAAAAGATGCTTGGTTGCCGAGATGTGACCAAAGGTTGAACTACTGTCATCCTTGAAGCAATGACCTTGAAACTTTTAATCATATCTCAGCAACCAAGTGTCTGTTTGAAATTCTGCGTTCGGATTCCTGGGGACATTTAGCCTATTGGTAGACCTCAGAATAAAAAATTTCTTACAAAAATGTTCATTGTTACATTAAAATACAAAAACATAAAAAAACCATTTCGAAGTGTCTCCATGTTGAATTGGCCGTACCCCATTTATAAATTTGCTCCAGAAGATATTTTTTGCTTATGTTAATCTTGGACAAACAGATAAAAGACAGTCACAATTTTCCGATGGGTTTCATGAGTTCCAAAATTTTTGAAACGCGTCAAACCCATCAGAAACTTTCGGTCCACTTTTACCTGTATATCAAAGATTTCCACGCGCAGTTCTTCCTCCTCCTGTTTGAAAGCCAGTTTTTGAGCCGATTAAGCTTTCTGACGCGTGATCAGTGTTGATATGATTGGCATGATTAGTCTGCCAATGTTCTGACATGTTTGTTAAGATGTTCACTTTCGATTTTTTGGTTAGCCAGGATTAAAAATAGCTTTCAACAAAAACAGTTTTGGTTTTACCTAGGAATATTCGGTTGCTTAATCATTGGTTTGCATCTTTTCGGGTTATTAAAAAATTTACAGTCAGTTAATTTCGCTTTAAAAAGGCTCCAAAAACTGGTCGCAACACAGCCCTTATGTTTGCCCATTAATAATTATTGGTGGTAATCGGGAAAACAATTTGAAGTTCTGCTTTCGGTTCAAATTCTGGTGCCAATTTTATGTAGTCTCAAATGTTTTTTATGAAAAAATGAACATTTTCAAGAGAATATTTGAAGAAGGTTAACCGTTTTAATTACATGGAAGCACTGAAATTGTAAAAGCAGAGTTGGGGAAGGACATCAAATAAGGGCTGGAATATGAACATTTTCCCCACTGTGCTTTATAACTCAAGTATAGCACTAAAAACTAAGAAAAGAACAAGCCCAGTTCTTGTGGTGATGGTGTGTGTAAAAAATCCCAACCTTCTGGGCCAAAATAAGCACCTCCTCTTCAGCTTATTCCAAGCCCTGTTTGTGTGGGAGAAAACGAGCAAAGGGCAGCATATACTATTATCAGCTCCGCAACTCAAATTGTCGTCCTTCCCCCAAAATAATATTTCAACAATAGTAGCCTCCGCCCAATCCCCTCATTCACTTGGCCATCTATACAAGAGCCAGGGGACGGGAAGGTGTGCAAGAGCTGTTGCAACCGGCCATCTCTAAACCATAAGAACAAAGGTATAATGCAGGATAATCTCTTCTACCCCACCCACGCCTTGCCACCACCTAGGAGAAGCAGCTGCCTCTTCCAGAAAATCTTTTATCTCCGACTGAAACAAACAATTTACTAGAAGAAATTAGTTGTTCCCCACGCCTGTTGTCGCTCTTGAACGAGAGAATGGAGGACGTGGGGATATAGGGGAGCTTTTTCCTCCGCCGGCTTTATTTTCCCTGCTGCTGCAGCTTCAACCTTGAAGGACAACAATGAAGTTTAATGGAAAACTTAAGCAGCGCCTCTTTTAGAACAGATAAGCTGGGCAGACACACCGGGACAGGCAGACATCCCCTCAAATAAAGGAAACAAGAGTAGTTTCTTCTGGTTGGTGGGTAAATAATGTAGATCTCCAATTTTCAAGATCTCTGCCTCTTCTTTTTATCTTTTCTCAACTGGCTGATTGAGTAGCCGGGAGAGAGCTCTGCTGCCTGGCCCGATCAAGACATTTGCACTTGCCTACTGGTCTCTCTCTTGCGAATAGCCAAGTGTCTGTTGCTCAATGTATTCTCAATCACCAGAAACTCTCTGTTTGTGGGCTGGAAAAAAACGAAGAAGGAATGCAATACATCCAAGCCTATGGCTCGAAGCTGCTATTCTTTTAAAAATTGAGATAGCTGGTGGAGAGGGGGCAGAGATTTGCCAGATATTATCGACACGCAGGACAACCTGATTTCTCTACCAAGAGGGCTACTTAGCAAGACAGGATTTTTTAAGCTTGTTGTCTACCTACTCTATAAACGCATAATCCCAATCAAATATTTTAAAGTGGGGGAGGATAAGAAGTAGTTGGGCCAACTGAAGTCTATTCTTTTAACTAACCAAAAAATAATCGAAAATTATTGGTCATGATTGCACGGTTTGCCTGATTTAAAGTTAACAATTAAATTTTCAAAATTGTTAAATGATGAGGCAAGAAAAAGGTAACGACAACAAACTGTTGTCATTCAATAAAAATAAGTATATGGTAAATGCTAAAATAAAAATTGGACGAACACAACTGAATAATAAGGTCGAAATTTGAAATAAATTAATAATGGTGAGACGTTTATTATATTTTCACAGACTGCCGATTTATTATTGCACCATAAAATCGATAAGTCCGGGCCAGTGATCTCCCCTAACTTTGAGGTTTTTTATTTCAGAGCAGGAAATTTTTGCAGGAATTCTTTTTGCGTTTTCGTAACTCCCACGAGCTCTACCGATTCCACTTTTTCGATCTTGGTTGCGCACCCAAAAATCTTGAGATCGACTCAAAGTTTTCCCGATTTCTAGGAGGTTGAAAAGTATAAGACCCGGGTCTACTATTAGACAATCATTTGGGATACGGACGTTTCGTCGAAAAGCTGTTTTGTCAAAAGCCCTTTTGTCGAAAGGAAGGTTTCATCGAAAGGGACATTTCCTCGCAAAAGGGAGCAATGAAGATAGGGCAAAGAGTGGGCGCCCGGTTACTGCCACCACAGAGGGAAACATCCAGCTTATTGCTGAGAAAATTTGCTACTGCAATGACCATGAAGGTGGGCATATCCACAGCCAATCCGACTCTTGCAGAAA
>JAKMXJ010017565.1:0-12326 GCA_029339935.1 Anguina tritici
TATAATACTTATCTGGATCCTTTTAGAATGATCAGTATTAGGCTGCAAACACGTGTGAGGACATTTTGAGAGTTCGACGACCATTCTCATCGCTTTAACTAGCCAAAACTTCGATTGAGTGTAGGGGGCTGTAACAAGATGTTAGCACTATGTTGTAGCGAAGATTACGAGCTACATAACCCGCCTTACAAAATAGTTTTTGAGTTTAAGAGCTTTGAGATATGGTCTTCAGAAGAAAAACAATTGCCTGAAAATTGTCCCGGAACTCTTTTTACACCAGTTACAACTAAGCTGCCTTAAGTTAAAGCTGAATTTTTTAAAATTCTTTTCGGTTCAGGTGATAGTCTCAAAGAAGTGTGTGATGCATTGTCTTTTGAAGATCCAAGTGACGACACACAGGGAGAAGGAATGGACAAAAACTTGCTGTGCAAAACTCTCCAACCAATGCTGCTCAAAAGGCTCAGCTACAACAAAGAATGTTTGCCCAAGGTCGATTTTGTTGACAAAAGGTTAGAAGCTGTCAAAAATTTTCGCATTGCAGATCATCAAGTACTGCCAACGACCTTTCTACGTCAGTATTTCACCAAAATGTGAATCTTTTTCAAGTTGTTCATTTAGTTGGAGCTAAAATTTGACGGAGAACATATTTTGCTACACAAGTATTGCACCAATTCCTACAAATATTTCACAAGAAATGGCATTGATTATGCAAGTTTTCTGTTCGGACTAGTCAATGTTATAGTATTGCCCTATTTTTTCAGACGAACAAGCTAGGACCTGATAGGTATGGCATTTTCAGGACCATTTCGATTTAATTCCCCAAGACTCGGTTTGTGGATATCCATATGGAGGGAAAGGGCGAACACAGGTAGTGAGGTGGAGAAATCGGTGATTTAGTCGCTTCAAACTATTCTAAGGCACCATTATGGCTAGGATACCACGGTTTTCTGACCCATTTGACTAAATCACCGAGGTCTCGAATGATCCTGATGGGCATCCACCTGGGGAAGCGCTGAGTGCTCCAGGTTGACTTCTTTCGGTTACGGAAATCTATGTTTTGATACCTTTCTTCTACACATAATTTTGGGTAGGTTAGCATGTTATTTACCCGTTTAGAACGATTTCCAAATTCTGAACCAGGGTCATCCGGCATTAAAATCCGCCGTTCCCGTGTTAAACTGCCGCTAGTGCAAGTATGATCTCAACACCAAGCGTCCAAGCGGGGTTAGAGATGCGTGCAGAGTCCTACCTGCGAGATGAATCCGAGCAATAAAGCTGATCAGACACGCATTTAGATACTTTTTTGCCATGATGCATTAATAAAAACACGGGCCAGATTCCATTATTCGTTGCCCCCCAAAAACACTTAAAACATGTTTTTTAGATTTTTAGCATCTTTTACTTGGAAAAAAAACGTTTTTTACGCGGCCGACCATTTTTAGAAAAATTTTTTGACCAAAAATCGACTTTTTGCTTTGGGCAAAGGCTACTGGAGGGTAGCTGAATACTCTATTTTTTATTTACTCCTTGTTTTTTAACTAAAGAAAAGCAATAAAGCAAAAAGAGTCCCTAATGCATTATTAATCAAGAGTAATCTCTAAGGTAAGTCTTTGCGCGCATCTCTAACTCTTAAGCCCTCTACGCCCCCGCCGGGGGCTGGGCGTAAGGGGCTTGAAGGCTCGGAGTTGAGATGCGCACACACACACGTACCTTAGATACAATTCACTCCAAAATGACTCTGAATGCATAAAAACAGTATACAAACCAGAGTTTCTTCATACGGCAGGTCCTAGTTGTCAAAAGTATGTTCAAAGCCTATCTTCTTTTTGAAAACTTGACACCCCAAAATATTTAACTTTGGTCCAAAAGGCAAAAATTTGGTTTTTCGGCCCAAACAAAAAATTTTTTGATCGGCCGCGTAAAAATATATGATTATTACACGTCCCAGCTGCTAACACATCGAAAAAACATATTTTTGGGTGCTTTTGGGAGGGCACCGAACAAGGAAATTTAGCCAAGCAGTTCTAGGTTAGTTATAAATAAGGTATTTGCCTTGAGCAACCAAGACAAAAAGTCAACTTTTGAGCAACTTTTTTTTCGAAATATTGACTTTTTATTCAGGAAAGTGTCTCAAAACACCACTTTATCGTCTTTATGGTATAGGAATCGCTTAGAAGTGCTTAAAACCACTTTTTGAAAAAATAATTGATTTGAGAGGAGGTAGGCGCTAATAGGTAGAAAAATTCTAATATGGTATAAATGACCTGTATCTAAAATTAAAAAGTATGCCTACGTTATCTACGTCAAGATCAGGATTTTTGGCATGTCCGCTTACGGAGATTCGACTATCACACCGTAGGTTAGCACAAGGAGGACGGACTGTGAGACCGGCTCATTCTGGTGCAGAATTTCACGAAGAATCTGAATTCGCGCTTGGTTTTCTCAAATATGACATCTAGTGGGGAAAAACCCATTTTTAAAATACATGGCGCGAAAAAACTAAAAATTTGTTGTTTTATAGTACATCATAGCCTCTTTCTATAATTTAGGCAATTATATTGTACTCATTGGAAAGCACTTTCTCTGAACTTTCAAATGACACATAATACTTCTGCTAACACTTCGTTTTTGCTATAAATTTGTGGAGAAAACTGGGGCACTTAAAATTTTGAAAACCGGTCAAATATCAAAATCTCGGCTCAAAGGTTGCCTAAATGCGTTTTAAAGAAAAACTGATGTAATCATGTGAAAGGGCAGCTTCAGATTTGTTCCCACTATATGTCGTATTTGAGAAAACCAAGCGCGAATTTACATTCTCCATAAAATTCTGCACCAGAATGAGCTGGTCTCACAGTGCGTCCTTCTCGTCGTCTTAGCAGTGACAAGGGCTGGGCATGAAGAGCACTGAATGTACCAACACTTAATTGGATCCATTGAACCGCTCAGATTTTCTACAATTAAACTTGAATTCCACTTGTTTTTCCTTTGTTTAAAAGTAAAAAGTTCAGTGGGACGAGAATATCAGGGAAGATACACCCCTTCTTCAAACCAACTGTGAAGGACTGTGTGCTTGACTGTGAACTTCTTATATGGGACACCAAGTTACAGGCTTTTGGTATAACTTTCTTTGGAAAAATCGCAATCTTCACTTTATTCTCCATCTTCAGTAGGGAAAAGCCGAAGAGCTGCGGACGGAAATGTTGTTTTTTCAATGTTTTCTTGGTACCAATTGGTTATTTTCAGCTTATTTTCAGGTATATGATGCAAAACACATGGACGAAGATTTCTTCGACAACTCTGACCTACAGAGAAGTTTGGTGGTGTTTGATGTACTCTTCCTCAATGGACGATCATGTGAGTTTCAGGTGTTTCGGAAGTTGTGAATCTAATTGTGGTTATGCCTGTGCATTCTTAGCCAAATGCAACCCCCCTCTCAGTTGAGACAGACACATAGTAGTTTCACCGCCAGAGCTGGCTATGTACGGCCCTCATTTTGTACGGCCTAGTCTGATTATCTTTTTAAAAAAATCTGGGCTACAGAGGGGCTCACGTGTGGCCAGCCATTGTCACTGCTAATTTTGGGAGAGGGGAGGACGCATATAGAGTTGCACAAACCCAGGTCGGCACTGATGCCCCGAGCATTTATAATTGTAGTTGAGAAAGCATTTACTTGCCTTCCTTTTCAGTGATCAACTTGCCACTCCAGGAAAGAATGGCGATTCTGAAGGAGAGAGTGCTGGAGCGAGAAGATAAATCCGTTATTTTTATCTCAGAGAAAACCATGGTTCAAACTGCGTAATTTTTTCGTTAATCACTTTCTGAGATTTGATCTCATATACTTTTCTTGTAGACAGGAATTCGCCAACTACTACAACAAGGTAATTGGATTCAGTGGTTTTGGAGCAATATGTTATTCGTCGACCAATAGACTCAATTGGCCAAAAAAATTTGACGAAGCCACTAGGAATATTTTGACTTTACGAATCGTTTTTTTTTAATTTAATGCTTAAAAAAGAGACTTTGAATTAGGAGTCCCAATTTGAGGATCACTATCATCCGGAAATAATAATTCTCAGAGGACGAGGATAAACTTTGGAGGGTTAGCTAGAGATTTTTTCGCGGAATCTCAAATTTTTAACTAATGTGTTCCATAAGTCGGCACATTACACACCCTGTTTTCCTGGAATGTCACTTCTAGTTCCAATATGTCCTCCTAAATCCAAATCCGTCGAAATCTGGTCAAAATTACCATCGGTTTACTGAGATATGAACAAAAGGCATTCAGACATTTTTTGACAAAATCTTAATAGATTCGGATTCAGGAACACTTTTAGTACATAAAGTGTGATTCTGAAAAAAAAATGAAATTAAAAACACAAACTTGTGCAGAATTTTATTAGAAAATCCAAAATCTTGCAAAAAAACTGTCTCGAATCGGCTTTGTATTGAATTTAACATTTGACGCTACTTTCGCGCACCCAGCCTTATACCAGCTTTCTTTGGGGAAATAGGGGAGAGGCCAGTTAGCACTGGTTTTTTCCAAAAAAATTTTGTATTTCTGTGTAAAAATACCAATATTGGCTTAATTTTTTTCATTTTGAGATGCCCCAGCAGGAAAAATGTCCTCAGGAACCTGAATATGAAATCAGAATTTTCGAAATACGCTCAGTTGCGGAGATATGAAAGAGATGACCCAAAGCTGTATGGTTTCAAAATGGTAGTAGTCAAACCTGCGGTCATACCCCTGCAACCAATAATTTTTTTTGTGATTTTGCTTTCAGATTCGGATTCTTTAAGACGTTTTGCCTACCGGAGGCCCTCATAATAAAAAAATCCTAGAAAAATTGGCATTTTCACATAGAAGACAAAAAATGTTGATAAGAACAATTGCTGACTAGCCGTACACCCTGGAAATACAGTATATTTTTGACGCCATGTTGTTATAGGCGATGAGAGAGGGTGAAGAGGGCATTGTTGTAAAGGTAAACCAGACAAAAAATTCCTTCTGGAATTTTCTTCCATTTGTAGGGACTGCAAACCACCTACAAAACTGGGAGTCGAGCTGAGAGAAATGGGTATTTTTTGCACCTTTTATGTCAAAATGATACGTAAATTTTGTAATACCTGCAGATGGTTTAAAATCAAGCCGGATTATGGAGTACAAGCGCTTCTTGGTTAGCCACATAGTGTGGGCATTTTTTTCTTCCAAGCATCCCATTTTCAGACTTGGCTGTGGTGGGTGTCAACTTTGAGAACAACTCCAGCAACGTCAAATCTTTTTTAGTGGCAGCCAGACAAAGTTGGTTTTTGGCCATGTAGTTATTTTGTCTGCACAAAAAGCATACTTTCCAGGCGGCTCAGATGATTTGAAATTCCGAATTGTGGCTGGGATCACTTCCCACATCAAGAAGATGGTAAGAAACTGTATTTTACTGGCCCAGCACAAAGCAAGCTGATCAGACGCAGCATCTCCGGTACGTGCTTCTCTATGAGTTCAGGAATTCAGGTCTAAAGCATGTTGAAGTTACCATCATAAATATCTTCAGCCTGTGTGGAGAAGATTCAATAGCGCAAGGTAAGGTTCCAAAATGGTTTGTGCCATTCAAGAACGTTAACTTCAAGCTGCTTTAGACCTCTTCTTCAACTCATAGAAAGCAGGCGCCGGACATGTTGCATGTTTGAAAGCCGGACAAAAATTCCCTTAACTCATAATCAACAAGTTTCATTTCACCATTTTAAGTGAGAATTATTTTTTGAAGCAAGAGCTATTCTAGCCCGGTTTTACGGCACTCTTTTGCGGGTACCCAGGGGTGCCCTCAAATCGAGACTCGATTATATAAGATAACCCTCGAAGAATTTTTATTTGAAAGTGAGCGACATACCAAAATATCCAAGGGTTCTAAAATTAGAAAATTTTTAGTTTTTGGCATATTATTGTGATCTCACGCATGTTCAAACAGGCCAAGGGCTGACTCGTTACACAGCCGAACAAAAGGCCACAAAAGGGCAAAAAAACATTCGTAGAGTTTTTTTTTAAATTTTTATGCTTTCATATAGCAGAGTCGGTTATTGCTAGAAGTTTTAATTTTCAGGCCTTCTGGTAGGCGAAATATCTTCAGGAATCTGAATGTGAACGCGGGATTTCAGAAAGGTGCTTGGTTGCTGAGATATGTTCAAAAATTGGATGGTCACTGTTTCGAAATGACAGTATAGTCTAACTTTGGGTTATATCTCAGCAATCAGGCACTTTCTTGAAATATTGCCTTCAGATTCTGATTCCTGAGGACATTTTTCCTACTGAGGTTCTTCAGAATAAAAAATTCCCAGCAAAAACGGCCATTGTTACATCGAATTAAAATATAAAAATTTTCGAAAATAGCTCCACAAAGTGTCCTATATCCTTACAAAAGCACACTCTTTACAGAAGCCAAATTTAAATATGGTAATTTGGCAGGGTAAACATCCTACTTATAGGTACCCTGCGGTTTTTTATTGCTAAAGTTTAGCAAAAAAGCCTCTAATGCAGGGTTCTCAACTCAAAAATTTGAAAGCAAGGATTTTCGCCTAAAAAGCAAGGATTTGAGTCCAAAAGCAAGGAATTTCGACGCTCAAGTAACAACAAATGGGTGGAAAGTTGGGTATCAGACGTATTTATCGATTGTCCTGACCTTTTTCCATTCTCCATCAGGTATTTCAACATGTCCGGACAAGAGAGTTCTACGTTCACCTTTATTTGCAGGAGGGCCTTCACCGTCTCTGCCTCCAGCTGATTGCGTTTCTTGGTCCACTGAGCACTGCAATGGGAGAAGACACGTTTCACGAAGGCATTAGACATCGGTATTGCCATAATTATACTGACCAAATGGAAGACGAGGTAAAGCGAATCGTTGTCTTTGAAAATCCTCATCCACAGATCCTCTGCCATGGACTCGCCGCCGAACATCTCCTCCGGGATCTGTTGCAAAATTTGGTTGAGCTGAGAAACTTGATCGAAAAGCGCATCTTCCCCGGCAATTGATGGCGCCATTTCCTCGGCCAACTTCCGCACACACACTTCGTAGCTCACCTCATTTCTCGAAAGCAGGATCCAGTCAATATTAGATGGAAGACGATCTGGTCGAAACCACTTCTTGATTTAGTCCAGAGCGATCTTGTAGAATTCCTCAAATTTTAGCGCATACACTAGAGAAATTTATTTCTATATAAATAACTACCTCAAAGTGGCACTCAATCCTGATCCTATTCTCGTTATCCAAAGCTTTCATTGCCCTAACTGTCTTGGCTCCAAAACAACGATCGATCCGTCTCTTCTCAATCTTGACTATAAACTCTCTCATAATCTCGACCATTTCGAGCTGTTTGATAAAATTAAGAGTTTCTTCATCTCTTCAAAATGAACAGTGAGAAGTAATAATTGGTCAATAAAGAAAAATTTCAGTTGCCTTTAACCAGTTATTAAAAACAAGGAAAACAAAAAAATTTCAAAAGCAAGGAAAGCAAGGAGGGAAAAAGTTGCAAGGAGGTAGACCCTTAAAGCAAGAAGCTTCCTTGTAAAGCAAGGAGGTTTGAGAACCCTCCTCTAATGCAAGATTTGTTAAGAGTAATGCTGGGATTCATCTTGTAGATGAGTCTTTGCGCTCATCTCTAACCCTCCGAATCTAGGGCTTGGAGGCTCAGATTGATATGCGCACACAAAGACGCCTAAGACATAGGTCAGGGGGGAAGGCTTGGGGTTGATATGCGCACACACCTGAGACATAAATCAATTGAATGCATAAAAAGATGTATGCAGACCAGAGTCTCTATATGCGTTGGGTCCCAGTAATCAAAAGTTGTTTTAAAGCCTATTTTTTTAACCATTTTGAGGTGTCCAGATACCCTTCAGACTTGATTTAACTTAGTCTTCCAAGGTAAAAATTCAATTTCTGGACAATTTTTTTTTTGAAAAAATCGACTTTTATGCAGGAAAGTGTTTAATAGCCACCCACACACCCTCCCCCTCCTTCGACCTTTATCGTTGTTAGCGTATAGAATTTTTTTTTGGAGAACTTAAAGTCTGATTTTGGAAAAATGTAACGAGTTGGATTTTTACCATACAAAGGTTTGAAATTGCAATGAATAGGAAGAGACATGGTCTTTTAACAGGACTTTATCCGACTGATGGAGCTGCTCAGTCGTGATGAACCACTGCTTACTAGTGATTCCCAACCAGGCAGGTTTAGACATCCATTCTGAATGAATTTAAAAATCCCAGCTTTAGACTGGCTAGCAAGTCAAATAAAGCCTGACAAGAAGTTGAAAATAGTTCCTAGACAAAACATTCAGGTTTTAACTTATATTTTTCTTAAAGGTTTCTTAATTCTTTTAGTTTAGGCTGTGGAGGTCAGAGCCTCGGGTAGTTATTTAGCTAAACATTGTGCCTAAATTTTTTTATGCAATTTTCCTTCTGTAGGTATAATTAACGGCCGACTTCAATTTCCGAGTATTGTGGGCATTAGAACGGACAAGTTGTTAGAAGAAATCGACACTACAGATGATGTCAGAGGGTTTGATCAGGTTTCTTTTTTTAACACTTTGAAAAATAACCAGTAAAATGTTGGACTTACACAATGCCCCGACCACCTCAACCCACTAACTTTCCTCATTTTCTTTGGCTTTGTAAACTCCCCCTGATCTCCAGTCCTTTTCGCTAAGACCTCGGTTAAATTTCAGCAAAAAACAATCAAAATGAAAATTTTTATAGGGCAAAGTTGTTTAAAGGGACATACCCGCGACCTTCAACGCATATTTCACAAATTTGAATTGGCGGCGAGTTTTTCATAACAAAACAAAGCTCATTTAAATTCTTTCTTATAAGACTGAACATGCGAATTTTGCTTATCGAAATTTTACTAGGAAAAATTTAAATCAGTTTTGTCTTGTTATGAAAAACTCTTCCCCGCCAATTGAAATTTGTGTGATTTGCATTGAAGGTCGCGGGTATGTCCCTTTAAGCGGATTAGGAAAAACCTTTGCTCACCACGGCATTTTAAACCAAACAAAAGCTGTCGGTTCACGATTTTGAAAATTTCCAATTTTTTTCTCGCAACGAAGGTTTTCCTATGTGTTCGGTTTTATGTTTTCTTTAAAAAATGAAATTCACTTCAAAACGGCGTAACTTTTCTTCCACTGTTATCTTTAAATTTTTTGTCAGTTTTGTAAAGCAGATTTTGGGTTACATTTTGGTGCATAAATCTCACCAAGATCAGCTCCCTACGCGATTTCCGAGCTCTCTGAAGTTTTGATATTTTTCAAGCATCTAACGAACAATAAAAACGAGGCGTTCAACTAAATCGTTGAAGAAAGCTATCAGGCTAGAGGTGGGCGGCTATACCGTCGTAGACTGTAGACCGAGGCGTGCCTGTTTCCCTGATAATTCTTGCTTGTTTCCAGCTGATGCAATAGAGTCCCTCGATGATTGAGCGTTTGATATACTCTGGAAGATCCTTAGCCAGTTCAATCTTATCCTTTCGTTTCATTTCCTAATATAGGTGAACCAATAAAGGAAATTCCGCCTCGATTAGAGTAAATACGTTATCTGTGATTTTATCTTCTTTCTTCGAATAAAAGCCTTTGTGCATCAAGGTTTTTTAACCAGCTTATGAGAAGCCTTTGTCTCACCGTATGCCAGCGCACATTAGGATGGACTCAAATGTGTGGCTTTTTCGATTCTAAGGGCACTGCAGTTGTGGATGGCGCAGTAAAAATTTTAATTTTCTGCTGAAATTTATACTATTTTTGCTGCAATTCAATTTGAGCCATTTCACATTTTTATTGCAGAGAATTCGCTCTCGTCCTCTTATCAGCGCAGATGACAAGGAGACAGTGGTATTACAGAACAAAAAACGTCGGAATGAGTTGAAGATCAAACAGGATTGTCAAATACTAAAGTCTGACGGCAGCTCCACCACCATCACTGACAGTCTGAAGGATCATAAAGTGTGTGTGCTCAATGGAAATGAACAAGCGAGTGTGCAGGATCTACAGGTCTTGATGCTTTTATGCCACTGTTATGTCTATGGTACCTTGAGTACCTAATTGATTCCAGAAAATTCTGCTGTCCTTGGGTGCTCAACTAGTGGCTAACGCTGGTCGCACAATCAGCTTTGTGGTGGCTATGAACGAGAAACATGTGAGTGGGGTCACGAGAAGTCTTCCTTTGATAAAGAAAAAATATCTAGCCGCATTTGTCTTTTTTATAGATCAAATGCGTAGCAGCAATGAAAGCAGATAAATGGCATGTGGTAGGTGTTTTAGATGTGAATACAGCCAACTCTCGATAATCCGGGGGTGCCTCAAGTTATTTTGACCCCTCTAGGCCCTTGTTTTACCCAATTTTCAAGAACTATTTTTAGAAAAGTTACAACCCAAATTGTAGCTCATTTGACTGGCTAAAATTTGGTTGGTAACTGGCCTGAGAGCAGTCTGCAAAAATGGGCCAAAAACACAATGCCATGAACGCGATGTTGAACGAGGGGCCGATTGATAAGGGTTTTGCGGTATGGAAAATACACTATAGTAGACCGAAAAAAATATACACCGTAGTGAGTTTATACATGGCGGTGTAAAAATCCAGAAAAATGGGTTTGGAGCAGGTAGGAAATGAATCCGCGACATTCCGCACGCTAAGCGAACGCTCTACCACTGAACTACCATCAGCGCTTATTTCATATTCCGGCAAAGCCCCGACTAAGCCTTGGCGTTTAGCTTGGCGCTTAGGTACAATGCAGGCCATAGGGTGGTTGGGCAAAAAGTTCCCATGCCTAAAAACATACTTTTTGTATGTCTTGGCCGCTAAAATCTTGTAAAAAACATTATATCTCAGCAACTAAATATTTTTTCAAAATTATATTTTTGGATTCGGATTTCCGAGGACATTTTGCCTACTGGAGTATCTCAGAATAAAAAAACATGCCAAAAATGAGTACTTTTTAAAAATAATATTAAACATTTTGAAAAAAACCACGGCCAACTGTCGTTTTACCGAATAGCCACTGCTCAAATTTTGTAGGTCACACACGATGTGTTTTTAGGTGAGTGGCAATTGGCTCCTTCGCTGTAGGGATGCGAACAAATTGGTTTCATGGTAAATAAAAAATTGCAACATAGCTTCACAATTATAATTGATATTTCCTTTCAGGGACCCATCTGAAGGTGTGTGTTTACATGCATATTAAAGGGCTACGAGATTTTTTAAAGGAAATCAGCCTTCAAAGGTATTCAACCGAAAAAAGGTTTTGCAGAGAAAACAGGCGTACAGTTAAGAGAAAATTAAATTTAATAGAAAAGTTACCTGTGACTATGTTCTGCGTCTTGATATATCCTTGTGAGAATTTCTTTGCCAACTCTGAGTCGGAGAACATTAATCGTAAAAGACCCGTGGGAAAAACATAGCCGGTCGAGAGAAAGAATTGATGGTGGCTAAGGGGGTGATACGACCAGGTCCCCTCAGCAGCAGCAGCCGTCCTCTCATGAATTGCGGGCTGAACGAAGAGACTTAAGGTAAGTTAGAAAGCGACTTCGTTTTGGAGACTGCTTTGAAGGAAGCTATGTGCTTCATTTGATGTTGGCTGGTAGCTGAGTGTCTCATTGACAACAGTTTAATGTGCTCATTGCATTCAGTGCAGTGGGCCAAATTGTCTCCCTTCTTGTATCGCTTGGAATGCGGTCGCGCACTTATCAAGGAAAGTGTTCTTGCGTTTGGATGGGTTCGCACAAATTTATGACTAGTTATCAACAGTCTTGTAAATAGCGCCGGTGCTAGCGCCGACTGCCAACGGCGATTTTTCGCCGTCGACACGGCTCCCCGTGCCGACGGCGAAAATCTGAGATTTACAAGACGCATGATGGAATCTTTTGAGGGTTATTAATGAAATTTAATTAAATTTTCAAAAAATGAAAAATTAAGGTTTTTAAAGGACAAAAATGTTAAAAGTTTGAACACACTGAAATAAAGGACAAACCTTTAAATAAATGACATATCGCAACCCAAGGTGCGGAATTCAGATAAATTTATCTGAATTTGGAGTTTAGAAAAATTGCCGCTATTCCAGTATACACCCTCCCCATAAAGCTACTCCAGTATACCCCCCCTCCCCCCAAACCAATTTTTTTAAAGTGTTAAATAACCATTTATAAGTACTAATTCTGTGATAAAGAGGCTAAATAAGTATTTAAAAAGGGAATAAGAACTGTATTGAAAGGGGAAGGGAACAATAGGGGGCCACTTTTTGCAAAATACTTTTCTATTTTCTGGCCGTTTCACCATGTTTTTCAACACGGGCCGT
>JAKMXJ010017570.1:0-11411 GCA_029339935.1 Anguina tritici
AATGTACAATAATTGGGAAAAAACTTTTGTGCGGGAACTTTATTGTCACCCGTTAGTTCAAAACAGTAAAGCCCTTTAAAGAAGCAAGTTGGTGACCCTGTCTACATCCCTAAATTTGTTTCATTGGTTATTCAGGGGCATCAACACCCATTGACATACCAAAGACAGTACGAATGCTGAGAGAACAACGTGCCACTATGGTGCAAACAGAGGTTGTTACCACATAATAATTTAAAAATATAATTCGCAAAAAAATTCAGGCTCAATACCGGTTCATCTGTAAGCCCAAATATCCTTTCCTACATGTTCAAAATTTTCACCACTAATTGAGGATTCGGCCTTTCGTCGCCGCGAAAGGGCTTTTTTTTACTGCAAAAAATTGCTTTAAATCGGCTTATCGGAGGAAAAAAGCCAATTTACAGCAAAAAAGATGTTTTTTCAGCAAAAAAGGCTATATATCCACTTTAGAGGGGCTGTGTCACCTCCAGACGGGGGGAAGGATAGGATTGGTTACAAAGTAGCGTTGGTTACAAGAGCCATAACAGGTCGGGAAAGGTGTTTTCCTACCCCAATTTTCCCCTCATGCATACAATTAGGCCTTAGGCTACGGCGAAGGCTAGAGTATGTTAGCCGTGAACCAGTGTACGCTCTGTTTTTGCTTTTGTAACCAATCTTAGTTTGTGATCAAGCCAAAAGCATATTTGCACGCTGCTTAAAAATCAGCGGCAGCAGCGGGTAGAAATCAAAATAAGAGCAGCGGCGACGAGCCAGTGCGGCACTGGCAGCGGCGGACTAAATTTTTATAACGACGGCGCGGTGATGGCAGGCGTTAAAAGTAGGTTATATGTATATACACCAACTACTCCGGCAAGATTCTTCAAAAAAAATTTCTATACGATATAATAAAAATTATTTTTTAATGAGAGGTGCATTTAGTACTAACATAGTTTTGCTTCGAAGAGGGTAGGCCCTGACATTACATTAAACTTATATTACATTAAACATTCGCATGGCTATCAATGCTATCTATTTTCCTATCAAAGAAGTGATTTTTTAAAATAAGACGCCACAGATTTGTTGATATTAGCGGCAGTGGAGGCGGCAGCGCACACAAAATATTGACGGCAACGGCGACGGTCCTACAGGATTTGTCAGCAGCGGCGCCGTTGCTGGCAGCGCCACCCCTCAAAAATGGGGATTTAAATCGCCGCTCGCGGCACTGCTAGTGCAAGTATGGTCAAGAGTATTATGCGCCTAAATTTGAAATAATTACAGCCAACCTTCGATACAACATAAATAGGACACAGTGTTGAATATGAGCTTTCATTGCTAAAAAATATTGTAAAAGCAACATCCAGGCTACGAAATGAAAAGACAGCCCAAAGATGATAACAATGGAAAAATATATTGCCTTTTAAAAATTTTGTAACAGAACTTTCTGAATGACTTAATAAATTATTACTGGACCTCCCGAGATAAGTCGACCCCAAAAATTCGACTGGAAACATAACAAACACGAGGAAACGTAGGTAAGAACGAATAATGACAAACTCATACAAAAACGCGTTTCTACTCAGATATGTACATTTTGCCTCTTGCAATTGCGATTATTTTGGTCCCGAAAAAATGCGATTGCGATTATTTTCAAAAATTAAATGCGATTAATCGAAACTAATTTTGAAATGCGATTTGCGATTATTTTTTAAGCGATCGATTATGCCACGCAATTATTTTCGCTTGAATTTGATGCGATTTGCGATTAATCGATCGTAAATATCTCTATTTCTACCTAATTTCAAAACTGGGCGCACATATCTAAAAATGGTACTCTCGGCTTGTCTGGAGGTGACACATTACCTTTAAAGGGGATGTGTCATACTTTGCGCGTGAGCTCCTCAGGAGATATATGTTTCTCACATCAAAAAAGTGATGATGGGTTGCAGAAATTACAGGTTTTTGCAACTATTAGAGCTCTTTGAGTTTTGCCGACCTTTTAAGTCGCTGGCTTATTTTTTTATCCTTGAACGAAAAAAAAAAGACAGACACTTCTAAACAGCCACTCAAAAATTTAAAGTTTATTGTCACTTATTGTCTGCTATTGATTGGACGACTCTTCTTTCGACGTGTGGGCGAGCATTTTCATGGTGAAAATTTCGATTCGATTCTTCTTTCGAGGATCTTCGGTATTGATGGCATTTTCGAGGCGACCTATTTGAGCAAGATAGACATCGCTGTTGATATTGTACTGCTTCCTTCCATTTCTGTCCGGTATTGGCCACGTATTCTTCATCTAAACAAAAAAGAAATAGTTCCTTCGACAAAGAGCTCGTTGAGATAGCGAATTTATTGCGCTGCAGTCCACCCCTTCTCGAAATAATAGAGCAAAATATGATACAAGTGAGCATGGTTATTGACGCGCATCTTGATCACTAAACAGAAAAATAATATATGCTTTTAAAAAAAACTGGTAAGAGATTAATTAGCTGCAAATAAAATGTAAACAAAAAAATTCTTAGACAATTATGTTAGATAATTATGCACCAAGCCAATAGCCAAGCACCAAGCCAATGCAAAAAAAACTCTAATAGTTCCAAAATATGTCATTCGTGCAACCCATCACCAGTTTTCTGATATCAGAAACTTGTATTTCCAAAAAAGTTCCCACGTAAAGTAAATTATATCCCCCTATTAAAATCTTTTTCTCGAGATCATTACACTTCTGTAATTGTCTTTTTGCTTTAGTTTTTCACAAACCCATCTCTAAAATTTATTTTGCTTAAAATTGGTAAACCAGAAGATACATCCAAAAGTGTAGTAGTCCGGAATTTTTTGGGGAATGATAACATTATCACAATGATCTCCTTCCCATTTTTTGTAATTCTCGCCAAAATTTTTAAATGCATAGCATACCCCTTCAAATTCAGTGGTTTTAGACCTGGCAATTTCTGCCTTTATGAAGGTACTGTCGCTAAATTTTTTGCTTCCATTTTTACAACAGAAATTATTTAAGCTGAGGCGGATTCAAACCTATGTAAGATTTTTAGCTATTTCAAGCTATCAATATGTCGAGTGGTCCAGAATTACGTTAATATTTTTGATTTCTTTTTTCGAGCTGTCTTTTGTCATTTTCTTTTCATATTTAGCTTTAACTTTGTTAGTTTAGATAGTTTAGGGGGTGGCGCGATACTGCATTACTTTCAGATAATGTCTGCAATTAAAAAAGATGATTTTTGCGCTGTCTTTGTTCATTTGCGATAGAAAGCAAAAGAGTTCAGACAGATTTCTCAGCTCTTCGGGGTGGTTCGACAATCAGTAAGCAACGTGGTGGGACACTTTGCGCAGACGGGGAGCAACAGAAATCGCAGCGGGCTAGGAAAAAAAGCGAATAGCAACAATAAGAGCATAAAAGAATCGTGGGCCATTCCTCTGGAAGAATTAACGCACTATTGTAACTCAAGGTAAACACATGGAATAAAAAAATGTGGAGTGTTTTGTTGTTTTATGGTAAAATAAAAATGTTTTCATGGCTGTGATATGTATTTATAGCAAAAGTATACACAAACAGGGAGGTTCCAACTTAAAATAAAATTTTTCTGGACTCTACAGGTGTGCGGAAGCCCTTGCCAAATTTAAGAAAATGTTAACGGAATTTTGGACCACGCGGTAAACCTTTTACAAATTCTTGACGCTATTTTTCAGGGCAACGAGCCCTCCTCTGCTCTGTCGTCACCCAGTCATCTGACCAAAAATCCACTTCCCTGTTTTCATAGTCTGACGTTGAATGGAGCTAGCGATGTACATTTTGTGCTGACTACCTTTCAAATATTATCTCAATTCAGCAACAATTTTCAGATTTCAAACAGCAGCTCGGTGGAACAGCTTTAAAGACCCCCAGCTTCAGTATTCTTCTCTTGCAGATGAGTTTGCTGAGCAAATAGTTTTTATCTATTCTTTATTGTAAAATGTGTTCAATTAGGTTTGAGAATATTTATTTCCGGCATTTTTGTGAGATTTTAGACACAAATTTGTGATTCTGGTTGTTCTAGACTCCAAATCAAAATTTAAATAGAATTTTATTTGCAGTAGCTTGTAGTGAGGATAGTCCAGTCAAATAATGTTTATATTTTGTATTGTTGTTTGCAGGCTAGTTTGTTGTGTTTACTCGATAGAAATGAGCTATGTTTTTAATTGTGAACAAATGCATGATAACTAAATAAACATCTATGGGTACACATACCAGTGTTTTTTCAATACCGAAAATCACACTCACGTCACAGTAAGGCTCACGCTCATAATGAAGGGTGGTATTTTTTGGCCATAGAATTCTCGTTTTTGGCTATAGAATATTTCTCCTTGGTCATAGATTTTTGCCTTGGTCACTTCCGTTATTTTGACGTCTCCTAAGCAAACAATATACGCTAAAACGATTTAAAAAGTTGTTTTAAGACACTTTCCTCTAGAAAAAGTCGATTTTACAAGCTTTTTTAAACCAATATTTGAATTTTGCCTTGTTCCCCCGAGGTAAACCAAATCTGTGGGCGTATCAAAGACGCTAAAAAGATAGTAAATTTGTGAAATGGGGTTAACGGGGGTCGGTCTGCCCTTGTTTTAAGCCTAATTTTGGCTATTTAGGCTCAAACCAAGGGTAGGCGACCCTCATTAGCCCATTTCACAAATTTGGCTCGGGTTTACCTTGGAGACCAAAGTATGAAGGAAGGGCGATTTGCGAATCTGCAATCCCAAACTGAAAAGACTTTAAGTAAAGGTAAAATATGAGTTCAAAATATATTTGTCCCGTACCGCTTCCTAAGTTGACTCGTGGATTTGATGTCGTTGTTTTCTTGTTTCAGGAGTGAATCAAAAATATTTGAGCACTTTAAAAATTATGATGTCAGCAATTTTTGGAGACCAGGTAGGTAAAGCCTTTATCAAGGGGGAACCGGCCGGGATTACCGATTTGGACCGGGTTTGTCAAATGGGCAACCAAGGGGGTAAAATCAAGTTGAGTGAGATGACAGACCTTTTGAAGACCGTGACAGAGTTTCGGACCAGTTAAACTCGACCGGGTTGAAGAATAATATGGCTTTTAACGAACCGATTGAGCTTAACCTTTCGGAGTTTCCGAGGTTACCGATGAGGAGTGTTTGTACCGTGTTGTTAATGGAAAGTTTATCAAAGTTACCGTTGGGGCTAAGAAATGTGAGAACCGCGTTGGCGTGGGGATTAGTTTTTCAGGTAAAGAAGCGGACGAAAGTCAGATGGACATGCTCTTCCGCTACCGCTGTGGCCAGAGCCAGCAGCTCTCTGGTATCAACTCAAGTGTCCCTGCACGTGGAGTAGATCTACCACTTCTGCCAGATGGACCAGGCGCACGCTCCTCAATCAACTGCGCTACCGAATCGACAACCGTGGAACAGACCAGCACCGATGACAAAATTACCGAGGAGGGAACGAGACCAGCACAGAGAACCAAGTCAGCACCGCTACCGTCGAAGTCAAACAAGAGAAACCTACCGACCATTGTTCAATTATCTTGTTTGTATGTATGTTCTTGTCGGTGTCTGATATTGGAAAAATAAAATCCCTGTCTTGTGTCCTCCAGCTCCGGTGCCAAGGACTTATTAAAAGCTTTACTAAAGCAACAAAAGTCAATTTTTAGTCAAAAATTCCTTTTCCAAAAAATCGACTTTTTGTGTAGGAAAGTGTTTTAAACACATTTTTATCGTTTTTAACGTATATTGTTTGCTTAGAAGACGTCACAACAACGGAAGGGATCAAGGCAAGAATTTATGGCCAAAAACGAGAATTCTATGTCCAAAAAAATATTACCCTGCAGTGAATTCACACTCACGTCATGATCATAGTGATCGCCCATCCGGCCGCGCTCGTCTCGTCCGGACAGAGACCGCCGGCGCGCGGGAAGAAATTAGGAATTATTGGACGGCCGGAGGACAGCCGGCCGAAAATTTTTAAGGTTTGGAGGGTCGGTGGACGGTCGTTAAAATGCGATTTCGAAAAATTGGGGTTTTAGTTGGTTTAGCCAAGCCTTTTTCCAATTCTGCTTTTACAGTCTATCCTAAAAACCGCAAGAATTCCGAATGTGCAATTTTTTCCATGAGTGAAATCATTTTTACTCTTAAAAAGGTAAAACTCGCTATAGTGACATGCTATACGGTCTAAAGGGCTTAAAAGGCTTCAAATAGGATGTCACTATATCATAGTTTTCAAAGCAAATACTAGGAAACGGAGGCACAGATAAAGTGTAACTTGATAAGATCCTTCGCTCGCCGCAAAGTTTATCAAAAAGGGTTGTAAGATTGGCAAAATTTTAGTAGCCACGAATATACATCCAAGTTCCGATAAGCCAGCACCCTTGAAGACTTCTTCTAAATGCCGGTTTATTGGGAGTGCCGGTTTATCGGGGCTACGCAATTAACCCAATTTGTTAATATTAAGCCAATTTGACCAACGACACCTTGCCCAAGGTGCCGGCTTACTGGGGCTGTCGGATTATCGGGATACCGGCTTATCTGAGCTCGACTTTAATTGCAATTCGCAAGTAATAAAAAAATTTGAGATCGTGAACTATCGTATAACCTCTAATAATAACCGTCTCCAATTTGGGTGGTGCTACAATTTGGGTGGTAACTTGTCTAAGAGTCGCCTACAAAAAATGGATCAAAAAAACAATGTCAATAACATGATTTTGAACGAGGGAGAGGGCATTATTAGAGGTTATTACGGTATTTTCCTTCCCTTTCTCTCCTTTCAATAGTTAAATGACACCTATGGAGGAATTTTTTCAAAATTTTTCCTATTTTTATATAAAACAATAATTTTTAGGCAATTTTTTTTCGATTAGGCGAAATGTCCTCAGGAATCCGAACCCGAAGGCAGAATTCCAGAAATTTCCGTGGCCGAGATATGACCCAAATTTGGATGGTCGCTGTTTAGAAATGTGATTAGTCCAGCTTGTAGTCGTATCTCGGTCAGCAAGCATCTTCATAGAATTCTGCCTTCTGATCCGGATTTCTGAAGAAATTTTGCCTACCGGAGATCCTCGGAACTAAAAAACTCTAGCGAAAGTGGATATTTTTATTAGAAAAATATGAAAAAAAAATACGCCAACTGTCCTTTCACCGTCCCATGAACATTTGAATTTGTGTCTCTGGTTTCCTTTATGCCAAAGTGGCATTGTGATGACATATATTTGTACTTGGCACTCGATCATTCAAATACACACACAAATTCACATACATTTTCAGCTGGAAATACCTAGCTGAAGAAATTTTCCGTTTCTTGTCGTAAAGGAACATGTCTACACCTGTTGGTAAAATCAAACATTCCAATTCCTAAAAAATCCCTTATTTATAGAAGCATGGGAAAACTTTTTCCAGTCTTGTGATCTGCCCGCTAATGTTTGGTAATTTTTTGTTACAAAAAGCTGTGAGTAATACCATGTCCTCAAAAAGCCGTGGTTTATTTATACATAGGAACAGGTGCCCCTAAAGGCCTATGGCCACTTTGGGAGTGCATACCCTCGAAGGCACGTGCCGTTGTGGATAGGAAGTAATAAAATTGACTTAGTATTTTCAGCAAATCCTACGCCCAGAGATTTGTGAAGGAAAGGATGCAGCCGTATATGCTCAAAGAGATCTGCAAGGAAGAGCTCAGAGGTAGAAATTGAATCAGTCAAAATAATTATCCGTACAAATTTTACGGTGTATGGCCAGCTAGCAACTCTTTTTACAAAATTTGTTGTATTTGTACGCAAAAGTTCCCATTTTTTCTATGATTATTTGGCGCTATTAGCTCCTACCCCCCTCCTCCTCAATTTTTTTTTGTCAAAATATGGTTTTAAGCATTCCTGTGTAATTTTTATACCTTAAAAACGATAAAAGAGATGTTTTATGACACTTGCCAAAACAAAAAATCGATTTTTTGGATAAAAGTTGACTTTTTGCCTTGGTCCCCCAAGGTAAACACCTTATTTAGAGGTACTTAACCACGTTTTCTTCACTGGAACTTTGAAAAGAGAGTCTCTAATGCATTATTTGTCAAGAGAGTTGCTCGGATTGATCCCTAAGGTAAGTCTGTGAACGCATCTCCAACCCTTCAAGCCTAGGGCTTGGAAACTTGGGGTTGAGATGCGCTCACGCCCATACCTGAGACACAAATCACTCGAAAATAGCGCTGGGTGCATAAAAATAGTATGCATACCAGAGTTTCTATATGCGGTATTAATTACATAGGAATGTTTAAAACCATTTTTTGAAAAAAAACTTGATGGGTGGGGTGGTACGAGCTAATAGGGCCGATTATTTTATTCTAAGGACCTCCGATAGCAAAATGTCCTTCGGAATCCGAATCTGGAAACAAAATTCGAAAAAGGTGCCTGGTTGCTCAGATATGACCAAAAGCTGTGTGTTCACTGTTTCAAAATGACAGTAGTCCAATTTGTGTTATATTTCCAGAAATGAAGGTCTTTTTCAAATTTCGCTTTCAATTCGGTTTCCCGAGGATATTTTGCATACTGGGGGGAGGGGGCTCAGAATAAAAAAATCCTAGCAAAATTTGGTATTTTTACGTTCAAATACAAATAGTTTAAAAAAACCTTTGCTAAGTGGCCGTTCTCCATATCTTGCTTTTCAGAACTGGGTATCTCAGCCATGGGAGACCAACTGGCCATATTGCGCTACATGAAACTTTGTGGGGGTGTGTCTCAGTCTTTGCTTTTAGGATACCATTACTCAAATTTTCAGGAAATCCCCAAGAATTTAGAAACATCGGCAAAGGAAGAGCTTCGAGCGCTGACGAAGGTGAGAATATTTTTGCAAATTTTTTGAATAAAACCGTTTTCTTACAGACGAGGAAATGGAAGTGGAAGCACCAATAAAAACAAGATTTATGGCTCCCGACAGAGATGAAATTTATCACGTCAAAATGCCTGCTGGAAACACTCCAAAAACGAAGAAGATTCTCGAAACACAGTCTGTACTTCGTGAAAAAGGTAGGCTCCAAAAAATTTTCTTCTATGTTCGAAAATTGTTATAGGCCTTATCAAGAGAGGCATAACTGGAGTTCGTAAGTTTTGCAGACCAATAATATTTATTTGTTGATTGTATGCGTTAAGGTGTGTCTGGGGTGGAGGTCATGCCCAAAACTGCCTCATCACTATCGAAAATTTCCAATGCGAGTAGAACTATTCGAAAGCAGGCCAAAGCTGTTATGATCCAGGTAAACGCTTTTCTTGAAAATTTGATATGCAGGGTAGCTTTTTTCGCCCCCAATCGATTTTGGCCATAATTATTTGATTTTTAGCTGTTTTAAGCAGTACCTTTTTTTGTTCGAAAAGTGAGATTCTAGGAAAACGAATGACACCAGATTTTCAAAGAATTCTTTAGCGGAACTGGAGTCGATGACAATTCATCCAACGAATAGTTCATCCAAAGTCAATTCATCCAAAAGTCAATTCGTCCAATGGTCCACTTAATGTTTTTCCTCTAATATGAGCTCATACTCATTTTGGATGAATTGTCTTTGGATTAACTGCAGACGACCCATGGAACTGAGCTAATAATGATAATAACAGACAAAATAACAGCGATTTTCACGAATATTCTTTTTCAACACTTTTTCAATTCATTTGCAGACAGTACTCCAGTCGATTTCGGTAGCTTCCAATCGCATCTTTGACCGTCCTCTAAGGCAGGCTCATATGGGCGCGTTCAATTCTTTAACGAAGCTCAGCCATTGTTGCGATCGGAATAAACCTGACTTTTGATCCATCCCCAAAGAAAAAAGTCACTGGCGTCAAGTCAGGTGAGTATACGTTCCCGCATGCGTTTCTTGTGCGGAACACTCGAATTTCTTCCCTGTTCCCTTCGATATCGAATATCGTAATTGGCCATGCTTTTACCCTTCTCAATGAACCATTCGACGCATGTTTCTGTCGATTGTGCCCATTAGACCGTTTCTTAATAAAGGCGAAATTATTTTCGGAAAATTTTGGGGAAATTCGCCGCTGGGGAGTTTTAAGCACTGGAGAGTTTCTGGTGTTAATCAATTTTTTGTGATGGGAAGAATAAGCGTTGGTGAGTTTTTAGGCGTTGGATAGTTTTGGCGCTGCTGAGACGGTTATATCCCTTTTCCTCTACCTTTGCTGGTAGTGTCCCAATCTAATTTTTACGAATTATTAGCTCAAGAGGCTGCAAAGAATCTGCATTAAAAAAGCTAGGTTGGACATATATTAGATAACGTTGGTATTGTCGCTATGGTCCCCTGTTGACGTTCACGCTTTTTATGATGTTTTTTTGCATAATATTTTATAAGGAAGCTGATCCTAATGTCAAAATGTCTTCCTGAATTCGAATCCGTCGAGATCTGAATTGTTCCCGGTTGTTGAGATATGACCATCTTGAATAGACTAACCATAAAATTCTGACCACCTTTTCATCATATCTTAAGCGAACGAAAACTGTTTTGACCAGATCTCAATTGATTGGGATTTGCGATAACTTTATGTATAATAACCGTGAGAATAGAACCAAAAATACTATCTCACTAACCTAATTTTTCGATAAGGCTTTTTGCACCGTTCCATCTATCAGATTGTTGACTATACTATCAACTTCAGGACATTTCCTCCTCTTCTGCAGTGGCTAATGCTGGTTCAATGCGCAGTGATCTAATCTCTTCGAAGACCACAGTGGTAGCCTCCACCCCTATTGTAAGACGTCCTAAAGTGTTCACATCCGGTGTGCTCGCCAGGTTGGTTTGAGCTCTCAAATTTTTCGACTAAAAATTGAACATTTTCAGGAACATCGGAGTTCCACCACAAGCGCAGAGAGTGTCCACTTCCTCCTCTTCTTCCAATCCTAAATTCCGTGTTTGTCTAGACATCAATGATATCAAACCAGCCAGTGGGATTGCCGACCGTTTAAGTATACCTCGCAAAATAGTTGCTCAGCGGGTCCAACAAGTGATTACTGCTTCCGCACCTCAGCAAAAAATGATGGCTCAGAGAGTAATTTCTTCTGAAGGTCAGCAAAGACTGACTCAAAGAGTGGTGGCGGTGCCAGTGGTTCGTAGGAATCCAGCATCGATTCGTCGAGCTCCAGTCATCCAGCAACGAAGCAGCATTCTCAACAGAATTACTATTCGTCGGTGAATATTGGAGTAAACCTGGGAGTTGGCAAAATATCTACTAGAACTTTACCCATGTTCTGCCTTTTTGAGTAAATTTCAGAAGCTTTTGTTTTGAAATGAGACGAAGATTGTTGCTACCGCTATTTATTGGCTCCTTTTTGAAAATAAAGAATTTTTGCACTGAAGTTAGGGCTTGTGCTTTAATTTTCATACGTTTGTTTTTCTTCGGCTGAGATTGGTTGTTGGATTATGGGTCCATGCAT
>JAKMXJ010017735.1:0-11517 GCA_029339935.1 Anguina tritici
CATTTGGGGGGGGGGGGTATAGTACAGTAGCGCCAGTATTTTGAAATGAGTCATGAAAATGGCTTAGGTGACATACACCCTATACACCTTTGCTTTTATTCTACTAACTGCAGAGACAAGTCTGCATTCAACTATGCAGCCAGATGTAGAGTTAACTTTAGATGACTGCAGAGTTTTTTGGTTATGCCATGAGTAGTGTATAGGTGTATATACATATATAGGTGTGCTCAACGACACGTAAAAAATATAATTTTTGAAAAAGCTACCCTGATTAAGTTGCATGCACACGTCAGGAGTTTGGAAATTTAGTGAAACCATTTGGCAGCCCGCATTCCAAAAAATCTGCAATAGAGGCAAAAGGTTAAGGAAAAATGGTATCTTAGAAGATTGTATTGAGTGTTACCTGAGGTAGGAAATTACTAGAGTCTACCCGTGCACCTTTTGGGTAGATACGACTTAGTTGGCGTTTGCTAGAAGGCGTTTGCTAATCAAAACAGTTTAAGTGAAATGATAACTCACTTATAGTTAACAAACTCAGGAGCACTCTGTTTCAAATACCCAAGACCCGTAGACTCAGAGAAACTGGACATATGAAAGTGGAAATCGTTACCTGAAAGTGTTGAAAGATTGCGAAAAGCCTTTGAAAAATTCAAGATAAGCTCAGAAAAGATGTTAATATTGCATACCGTTATGCCGTACCTTATGCTGTATTTAACAAAAAGTTGAAGTAATTTTTTGGAGATTCCTTAAACTTTTTTCAAAATTCTCCGTATCTTATTCAAGTACAATTTGTACGATTGTTGAAAAATTTTTACAAAGGAATTGAAAATGACATTTAGCGACTTTTCTAAGGATTTATTATCTGGCAAGTTAACTCACAGTTAATAAACTGTTTAGAATTCTGAATTCTCGGGTGGTCAAGAAGTATAATTAGCAATAAGTTTATAGCCTAGCTTACCCTAAGGTGTTAAGGCCAGTAACATACTTACTTTCAGCAATATCGAAGCCGGAGAATTTAACAGGATGGGTGTAATTGACGAGGGATGAGAGCAGAGGGTGGATATTGGTGGTGGCTCCAGTGTAGTTGTACTCTGCAAAGATGCGCTCTTCTTCCTCCTTAGTCAGGATTGGCTAAAATGAGGACACATTTTTAAGTTAGTGAACCAGCAAAATGCACCCGAAAGGTTACAGCTACACCATAGTGGCTCTAGTGAAAAAGCTCTTTTTCTGTTGTTAATAGTACAATCAATTGTGAAAGTTAAGCTAGAATTATTTCCACTCATAAAGCATAATAGTTATTTCTACAGTAAACACCAGGTTGGCTGTCAAGTCAACACCTTAATTACTGGGTGGAATCATAAGTTCTGTCTGTTATTACCCACACTTTTAAAATTAAAGGAAGAAAGAAAAGATATCAAGCAAATATATCTATATCTTAGACGTACAAACATCATTTCTTATCACCTGTGACAATAAGACGATGCTCTTGACAGGCAAGAAGAGAGGCACAGATGGTGGAAGTGTTGCGTCTTCGACGCAATGAATATTTCCAGCTATCTTCGAGTTACGAGTCTGAAGTTTAGTGGCCTATTGATAAGACGCTCTCCTGCAGATACAAAGGGAGTGGGATCAAAAATCTCCTCCGTTTCCCCTTTTTCATCAACTTCACGCGGTTTGCCGTGGCCGCTTGCGACAGAACAATTGTTTTTGCTCGGCGTCAAAACGTGAGGCACCCAGGCTCCAAGTTTCTAGACGCTTCCCATCAAATGCGAGTGGCAAACAACCGACTTAGCGCATGGTAGCGCATCTCCTCTGCCAATTGTCGAGTCACTTGGGGCAGATGGTCATGAAGAAGTGCGTTGAGAGCATCCTCTTCGAATTCGGATGTCCTTCCTGAACATGGAGTGCATTCAGATCGAAATTTCTTCGAATCGCTTGAATCATCGCTGAGCAGTTCTTTGATGAGCTCGTCTTCCGGACAAGCCGAAATATTTCGAGCAGCTTGCGAGGCCTTAGCACCTTTCTTGAACTCTAGACAATGTTGCGAGTGCAGCTTTTTGCCAAGTTTTTCTTCTGTGTGTTTTTCTGGCGAACCAGTGGAATTTTGGCGATGTCGAGGGTGTCAGCCAGCAGGTTTGTATAGCACATGAGTAAAATTCTTTTTCACTTTAGTACAAATTTCCATTCGAGAAAACCCACAGAACTTATGGTTCAACCCAATAGTTAACTGTGAAAGCTAAAATAACTTAAAAGAAGCGTTTATAATCCTTTTAAAAAGCTTTTCATTAGAATAAAATAGTGTATTTGAATAGCAAAGGTAAATGCACCATCTACAGATCTAGGGATAGATGTTCATTGGGATAAAGATTTGGACGGTCGCAAACCCATAATAAATAATTATTTAGGTATTCAGGATAGGCTAACTTAGCCTATCGATACATATTCCATGAAGCGAAAAGGGTGCGTTAATCGACAATAAAAAACTTCCAACAGAAGGTGCCATTAACACCAAACATATCCGTTATGAAGCTCAAAGTTGCGCTTCTGGAGCCAAAAATAATAACAAAAAAGCACAAGACGCCCAAACCAAAGCACATAATAATTCAGAAATCAAAATTCACCGCACGACAAGTAATAAGAATGAAACTAGTGCCTTTTTAGACTTTGAAGAGCGCTGGGAAGTGTGTCTCTTGGGGGTGGCATCCAGCAAAGCTGAAACCAAGGATTGGTGACTGTCCACACCGGCATTGTCATTGTTGGAAACAGGTCTTCTAAAGGAGCGTTTGTCACTGCCCAACCTTTGTGGCGTCTGAATTTTGTCCAAGCAAAGGTCAGAGGTGCTAGGATCACCACAACTGTCCAGGTACTTCTGTTCTTCCCAAGCAGCCAACTGTTGTTGTTGTTGCTGTACAATGAATCACAGTGTTAGGAGGTTAGTAATGACACTTTGGACTCGCAAAAAGTCAAGTTAATTTAGCTGAGCTATTTTCGCACTTCAGCCCTTCTTTTAAAGTCAATTGTAAAGGCAATCTTAGGTACGTATCCTTTATCCAGGCCTCGCTTAAGAACCGCGAATAACAATTTTTATTGACCAGTGGTAACATCTCAATTCTCTCAAATAATTGCTTTCGGTACACATTGATCAGCAGTAGGTTTCAAAATCTCATAGAAAGGGTCTTGGTTGTATCAGTAAATGACTTGTTTGTAAGTGAAGTCCAGAGGAAAGATAATTACCCAATTTTATAGTTAACTTCAGTTTAAACTGTACATAAGGGTTAGGACTGTATAATTGTATGAGGACTACATAAGTTATTAGTTTATAGATCTGGATGAATTTCGCAAAATTTGTCCTGGCAGCTTGAGAACAATAACTCGTTCTGAAGCATATTGAGGCCAAGCAATAAGGTAAGTTTGTTTGAAGTAAATAGAATAAATTCTTAGCTAAATTAAAAGTTTTTCAGAATTTTTTTTATGAAGGAATGGACTCTCTGGGAGACTGAGGAGCTCCACACCCAACTTCACTCTCTCCTCCGGAATTTGTGTGCCAAACTGTTGCCATTTTATGACAAAGAAGTACAGCCAGCAAAAGTTCATCTCAAAAAAGAGATCAGTTTGAATGGGAATTCTGGGTGGCTTTAACATTCAAAAACTAAAGTAAAAGATCAACAAGCTGCTTTCCTTGCTCCTAATGAACCATTTAATCAAGGAATATGTTTTTAAACTAGCTGTCTTGGGCTTAGTGTTTATGTACACAGTTTAACTGTAGAGTCAGCTATAAAATTTGACTCTAAAATCAACTGTAAAATTTGGGTGTAAAACTGTGGCTAAAACTTTAAAGTTATCTGCATAAACACACTACTATACCAGTTCACTCAACATGTATAGTTTAACTATATCCCACTATATAATTGACTGTAGTGTCAACTGTATGCAGCCCAAGCCAAATCTATTGTAAGTTTAACCGTGGATAATCTCCTCAGTTAACTATACATATAGAGTAGCGAGCAAAGAAATCCAACACCTATAAATTTTTGGGGCGTTGAATTTACAAGTTTAATCAATGTTTTATCGTAATTTTTCGCCAACCTTCTTTAATTGCCTTCATCAAAGCAGCCAGATTCTTGAACTTGTTGTTGCAGATTCGACGCATGTCGAGAAATGATTTCAGCACGCCAGCAAGGCATGGGCAATTTGCAACGAAGCAGATTGTCGACCTTCACTTTACCTTTATTTACACATTCTACACACAAATTTTACATTCAAAACTTAAAATTACTCAAGATATTCTTCAACAATACGTGGATCAGCAAAAATTTCTGCATACTGCGAAAAATTCTTACCTATCAGTTCCCTACCAACAGGCATTATGGTGCGCAAATGGGAATAATCATAACTTCGACGCTCCAGTTCCACTCAGAGATGTTCAATCGGGTTGAGGTCGGGAGATTGAGAGGGCAATTTGAGTAGAGTCATATTCTTGCCCTTGAACCATCCTGGAAATGCCCCCGCACCTTCTTCGCCGCTTGCGCCTTCTTAGGTTCTTCATTGCCTATCATCAGAAGGGAATCACTGTCTTGTTGGAAAATTTTTCAATTGTCAGATTGGAAAATCTATCCGGCTGGCATACTCTCTTTCGCATGAGAAAAAAGGAGTTGTTCGAGTAGCGTCCTGCAGTCAACGGCCGTCATCTAGCCTTCCACATGGGTAATCAGACCGACACCATCCCAAGAAAAACACCCTGAAAAGCCAATAAAGTGCAGCATTATACATTCCCATCAAAAGCAACCATTTTGCGCCAAACCATACAGACCCACCACCATGCTTGACTGTCGGAACCTGGTAACGGACATCGAAATGCTTGCCAACCTAACATATTGGACGTCATCAGAAGAGAAAAGTTTAAATTTGCTTTTGTCGCTCAAGAGAACTTTGGTCCAATCATCCTTTGTCCGGTGCAAGTGCTCCTATGCAAACACCGCCGCGCCTTCCTGTTGTCTTCCAAGATAAGTGGCTTCCTCGAGGGACGCCTGGCTGGCAATTCGGCTTCATTGAGACGATGACGAGCTGTCCATTCGCTAACATCTGGACTCATTTTTTTGCTCACCTTAAACAAAATTCATGTCTGCAGGAATAGAAAACACAAAGAAAAACCTCTTTCATCACGTCCATCGCTGTCTTTTTGGGATCCGCCGGTGACTTTCTCACCATCGCCCGATTTTTTTTAAATTTTCTTGGACGGCCGCTTTCTTTCTGCCTCTCCAGCTTCTTTGTTGTTCGAAAACGATTGCAAACGATACTGCGCTGATAAAAACACCGAATTGAGGAGCAATTGCACGGACGCTACCCCCTTTTTCTGATGCACGTACGGTCGCTTTTTTGAGTCAATCGAATGTCGCTTTTCGATCATTCCTATAAAATATGAAAGAATAGAAGATTGATGAATAAATAAAGTGTTTGATTCTTTTTGCTCGCCTGGAAAAGTGAGCTCTCGTCGAAAAAATTTATTTCTCATAGCCAAATTTTCTAAATCGAAAAAAAACCAAATATACCATTTGAAAGAGGAGAACAATGATACAATTTTGCTTCTTGGCATACCTACTTGAAGTTTCAAAAAGCTTGGTTATTTTTGAGTTTGAATTGGATCTTGTAAAAATTTCTAGGTGTTTGATTTTTTTGCTCGCTACTTTATATGTGTATGTATAGTAGAACTGCACAATAAACAGTGTATTACAACTATGGTTATGACTGTAGAGTTATCCGTCCATGTGTATTACCTCTACAACAAGTCTGCGCTAAAAGTATAATATCAAAATAGATTTGAGGTTAAAGTGCAAAGTGCCCAGTCTATAACCTTTTAATTCAAGATAGTAGTAGAAGTAGTAGTCAAATTAAAAGGTGCCTACTACTTTGACACAATATCTACGTGTGTTTTACAAAATCAAAAAGACTACTTAAGATGCGTGTTTTATGAGACTAAGAACAAGTAGTAGTAGGATAAAACAAGATAAGCTGTGAAACAATGGCCCAAATATTTGGACGAGCATTTCAAAATTTTTATCAAAACAACGTGTTTAGGGGGGTGTCGATTTTTTTCGAAACTACAGGGGGTTGGCCATGCAGAATCGATTTTTTTTACATTTACAGGGTATAATGATGGAATTGGAAGTTTCTCGTCAAGAGAAATCCGAATCAGCATTCGGTGTTCCAGTCTAACACTCAAAATAGGTCAGCGGTGGTGGAAATAAAGTAAAGTGTAGCCCAATCAGCTATGCAGTTAACTCATCAGTCGTTTCTATTCCTCGAGGAAAGATGTTGGCGACAACAATTTTTGCAAAGTCAGGAACAACAGGGGTGGTCAAAGTCATTTTTAATATTTCACATCCATATAAACCTATTCTATTATCTCTAATTATACGTCATGACGTATAATTTTCTCAGATTCTTAGCTACATTTTGGTCTATGAGATGCCTAGAAGCCACTAATTAAAAATAGCTCAAAACACAATGCCGCAGATCCCTATTGAAGGGACTCCAATTATTCGCCATGGCGTATAATTAGAGATAATACGGTAATCATTGTAGCCTTTTCGCAGCCTATACAACTATGAACATCATTATAAAGGAAGAAGAAGAGGTATTTTCGAAAAATATTCTAGCAAAACAGATTTAGAGACATTTCCTTTATGATAAACATTTGCGTTCATTCAAAGACAATAACCCACCTGTTTCTTAGAAAATCCCAGTGGTTTGAGTTTGCTCATAAAGTTGGACTGTCTACTCAACAGTTCAGGGTGTGCTTCGTCATTTTCTTTGCTCAGTTCCCCTGAATATGACTCAATTTAAGAGAAAATAAAGCTTCTATGCATTGGTAGTTCAACCAAAAAACTGTCTTGGTTGCCGAATCTGGTTTAAGTGACTTTTTAAGTTTTTCTTATCGTTTATTTTAATTTAGGTGCACAAGTAGTGTCAATGCAGTAAAAAACGGGAATATCAAAAATTCCATTTAGTAAAAAATGGTTTGACTCAAGTACAATATCGTTTACAAAAAAATTCTGTGTAGATCAAAGTGCACATTTTGACTTACCAGCAACAGCTACTGCAGAAACTAGCTGTGGTACTGGCACATCTACAGCTAGTGAGGATGGCAATGGGACTGCTTCTAAGGAAACTGAGGAGTCACATTCCGGATGTGCTCGCTGGTCACCGGCTGAAAATACAGGAATAGACCTACAAATATGTGTGAAAATCAAACTGGTTAGATTAATACACACAAACAAGTTTTACACATCAGAACAACGTTTACATAAGAAAGTGCTGGCAAACTGTTTGTTTGCGCAAACTAACTTGGCTTGCCTTAGGCTTGAGGTTGAGATGAACACAAAAACACACCTGAGATATAAATCACTCGGATGATCAGCTCTGGATGCATAAAAATGGCATGCGTACCAGAGTTTCTATATGCGATGGATCCCAGTATTCAAAACTATGTACATAGTCTGTCTTTTTAAGTCACTTTGGTATCCGCAGACTTGGTTTACCTTGGGGGACCAAGGCAAATAGTCAATTTTTGACCAAAAATTCTTTTGGCGATTGTCTTATTTTTTCTCAAAAAATCATATTTTCGGGAAAATGTGTCTTATTTTGGAGGCAAAATCTTAGTTTTTTCATACAATGTCTTATTTTCAAAAAAACTCGATGTAAGCCCTGTTAATGGCTTAAGTATTCTACAGGTAACTTGTGTGAAAATGTTTTTGTCTTTCTTTGCAGGACAACCACAAAAAACTGACACTGTTAACCCAGATGTGGCATATGAATTAGTAACAAATTAAAATTAGCCACAAACCAATCACATATACAATACACAATCGCAAGCACCTGATCCATATGTGGATTGTAGGCGGTTGAACGGAGTTGTTATTTCTGGAGTATATACTCTGCCGCCCCCACCTGCTGAAGAGCTATTAGTGTTAGACCTGCTCCTGAGTGAGCAGCTCAAAGATGCAGCCAGGAAAGAGGGAGTTGGTCTCATAGTTGTGGATGGAGGAGACGTACTACTACTGGCTACACCTCCTGATGAACATATAGCTGTAGTGGAGGACGAATTGGCTGAACGCAAGGAGGAGGAAATGTTGCGAAATGGAAATCTGGCAGGAGACTTGCTAGTAGGGGACGACAAATAGTTCTAAAAGCATTTAGTCAAGTGGAGGAAAACTGCGTTGGTCCTCCTAATTGATTTTTATATAGCCGCCGTATAGCCCACAATCGACTTTCATAGTTAATTGTACAAATAAGTCTGTAATTATCTATACAGTTGGTTCTATAGTTGACTGTACAGTTGGTTTTCTAACTGTACAGTTGGTTCTATAGTTGACTGTACAGTTGGTTATACAGTTGACTGTATATACAGTGGTCGTCTACAGCTGTAGCTATAGTTATTTAAGGCTTTTATTAATATGACTTTTTGATGGAGTATTTTTACTTTTTTGGTGAAAGAGTTTTCGAAGAAATTAAAAAATTCCAAAATCAGCTTAGAGTAACAATAGACATGTTTCATAACTCAACTAAATGCCTACAGGAGCAGGCAAGCACCCACCTCTGGCAGATTTCTCACACTGCCTGTTCTACTCCTAGAACCTCTTCTGTTGTAGTCAATACCCAGCGCATTGGCTATGGCATTCAAACCAGAAATGGAGGGTGACTGAGAGGGAGCATGCAGCATTAGATGCTGACTTTTTTGAGCACTTTTTCGCTCGCTCCCTCCTGCAAAAGCTGACAACAGAAAGGGGCGGGAATTGGAGTCAGTGGAGGCTATGGAGTTGCGGGGAGATGAGTTTCTGGAGCCCGAAAAAGGTAGGCCTCTTGCGGAAGAGGAGGGGGTCAGACGGTAGGGCGGTGTCATGTTGTGACGTTCGGAAGAAGAAAAGCTGTTCTCTTCCCTACCTTCTTCGTCATCAGTCTCTAGTAAATTGGTGGTTGGGTGGTGGGATGACCAGTGGGATGAGTGAAGAGGACCATCTGGTTCATCAGAGTAGTCTGGAGGATATAGAGAAGTGGGTATAATTAATGTAATTATAATTAAATATTTCAAACAAAATGTAGAAAGATATAAGCCTATAAAAGGCGGTAAAAAATTTTAAATGCGGCTCATTTTCTCCACAAGTTGTTGGGAAAGAGAGGCAGCCCAAGTCCAAACTTCCCGATTTTTTCTCAGTAGTTGTGGTTCCCAAAAAACTCAGTTGTGTGTGCTGATACATAAAAATATCGGTGGGCTGTTATTAACTAGGATTTATTGTATGATGATATGTCATATTATTAGTTATATTATTGGTTATATTATTATTATATGTTATATTTATGCGAATATGGTGTATTCATTGTATTTAGCGTGTATTTGCAAGTTCGAAAGTTTAAAAGTCGACTAAACTATTCCTACAGTTTAATATGTGTACAGTTAGCTGATCATTTATTAACTGTAGCATATATATTCTCGTATTCAGAATGTTGTGCGCCCCAGTTGAAGAATTTTACTGATTTTCCTAATTAAAAAACTGGCCAGGATTCTTTTTATGCAGTCCTCCCAAAAGTGGATTTGACCATGTTTTTCGACTTCTCATCGCCTTATTAGGCTAGAAATCATGGTTTGAGGTGAAGACGCAATTATACAAAAAAGTTTAACCAAAAATGGACTCTTTGCCTTGGCCCTCAAAGGTAAGACACCTTATTTATAGGCACTTTATTTATGTAATTGTACAGACACGTTAATTCCCGAGGGAAATTTGTGAAGTGGAGCTAACGGAGGTCGGCCTACCCTTGGTTTGAGCCTAACAGGGGTTGGGAGCCAAGGCAAAAAGTCGATTTTTGGTTAAAAGTGTTTTTGAAAAATTACGTTCTCCAACTAAAAACATGTTTTATAGCCTAATAAAGGGGTGGGGAATTCAAACAAGTGGTCAAAACACACTTTTGGGAGTACTGAATAAGAGGAACTTTAGCCAAAAAACCTTTTATATACCTGAAATTATTAAAAAATTCTTCAACTGGGGTCTCTTCTTCAAAATACAACATTCCAAAATGAAGCATATATTCTACAGTTGAGCTATTTTTTCAATCAACCACCTCGCTTACGTTTTATTTTCTTGGCATATTAATTTTTTCATTGTGTACTTTACACTTTGCACTCTATAGTATATATTTAGATAAATGTACTGCTCACTATTGGTAAACTATTTGAATAATTTATAGTTAACTGTACAATTGACTATATAATTTAATCATGTTTTTGCTTGGCAGTAAACTGTACAGTTTACTCTACAGTTGCCAGCAGAGTCAGCTATATGAGTTAAAATCCTTCGATTGGGGAGTCCCCGTCAATATACAAAGGCTCAAAATAAAGCACCTCTTTACACTAATCAATGGTTAAGGCTATTTGGAAGACAGTTTCTTTTTTTCCAATCCACCTTATAAGAGCTGTCGTTGTTAGGAAAAGTTAACCACAAGTTAACTGTGAAATAGTCAACTGTAGCTAGACTATAACTATTCCACAGTTAACTTTAAATCAGTTAACAGAAATCTAATTACAGAAACAAAAACTTTGAGCATTACCCCTATCATCCCAAATTGCCTTTGTCCCCTTGTGGTTTTGGGCAGCTGTCAAGTGGCCGTAACTTTATCCCACCAAACTAAGCCCTGTTTTCATACAAACTAAATCAACCATTCTACATAGAATGGTGCAATCGGATCATTCATATGAGGACCCAAACATTCCAATCAGCTTTTGGGTCGGCTTCTACATTAAATTTTGCGGTCATCTCAATAACCACAAAATTGTGGCTGAGAGCATATAAAAGAACGGATTTATGATATATGTAAAAGTGACACAATAATAAAACTAAATAAGCTATCCAAATCAAAAAAATTAACTGTGGAAATGTTTATAGAAAAGGGATAGTTTTTGGGGGTTTGAAATAAAACTAAAGTTTGAAGCTGTAAAACCAAGACTATTTGAAAGTGGGTATTGTGCAACTAAAAGAGGTGGTGCAAACAGGTAGTAATGCAGCTATGTACTGAAATATTTTCAATAATGAAGCAACATTCAGCATAGTTAAAAGCTTTACAGCACGCAGCACTGAAGCAGGAAAACTGTGTAATATAGTTAAACAACTTACGTGGAGAGACCCTGTCCTCGCCCACTACTTCGGGCGTCTCATGCGCCACCTCCAGCTCGTCCTCCTCATCTAGTTTTCCTTCTCGCAGAAATTGTTCCATTTGGTGCTTCTCTAGATCTGCTTTTAACCGCTTGTTTTTGATGAGTATTTTGCGTTTTAGGCGATTTGGTGAGGGCAGGGGGACACCAGCTTCCAGCTAAATACAAATGGTAGTTAGAAAAGAGAGAATAATATTATAATATTTATAATATGTGTATTAACAGGTGTCCCATAAGTCTTTTGCGGAATGGTATAAAACATTTATCTGGATTGTTATAGAATGATCAGTATTTGGCTGCGAACACTTGCGAGGTCA
>JAKMXJ010017784.1:0-11725 GCA_029339935.1 Anguina tritici
TTTTTAAATTTTTTTCAAAGGTCCGGACCATTTCCGCACCTAATTAGGGCACGAGAAACATGAAAAGGAGGTCGGTTTGCTCTGGTGATCACAAAATTTTCGTGATTTTGGGGGAGGATTCTATAGTGTTACCCTTTCTTTATCAATGTTGCCCTATGCAAATGTTACTTACGAATGAAAACAATTCCCAGCCCTTAGGAAAAAATTTTTTTTCGATTTTTTCCAAAAACATGATACCCGTATCATGGCTTAAGCACGAAAAAAATTTCGAAAAAAGAACTAAACAACAATAACAACGAATTGAATAAAAACAATTTTACTCTTCCATGTGTTCCACTTCTTCGTAGTCTTCTTCGTCTTCGAACAGAGTGAGGCTTAGACTCACCAAGTAGGGGTTTTTGTGTCAAATTCCCTCCCCCCTAACTGTTATCCCCCTTTAATAGAAAGGGACAGGGTACTTTAATGTTCAAAATTTAACTTTTCTGAAAAATAACCGCTTTTTTCAGCATTTCTATTTGTGCGTCCCACTGCTGCTATAATGTGATGATGACATATTGACTGTTGTGCAGCAGTGGCAGCAGATGACCAGCACCACCACACCAGTGGCCGGCAGCTCCATTATCGAGGTGTATTTGGCAGATGGGACGTATAGGAGTGTGAGGGTGGATGACCAGACAAGTGTGCAGGTGGGTGGGCCAGGTGCAACACACACTAATAACCCTGTTGTGCTTGCAGAAGATTGTGGAGGTGGTGTTGACTGCCCTGGAATTGAAGCCTTTGTCCTTCAACCACTTCGCCCTGCGCCTCAACCCCCATCCCGGGGCCTCACTCAGCTCTGCCAATGACTGCCATTGGCTGCACCCCTGTCTGAGGATGCCTGAATTGCGGCGACGCTACATTGATCCTGCACCTGCAGGCGTATTCATGAGGTAGGGGGTGGAGATTACTTAAAAAGTACGCTTTGACATCAGTCAAACCCTTGCCACGAATTTCAGGTTTGAGTTGAGGATCCGCTTCCTGTTGAGTGACATGCAAGAAATGTACCAGACGCAGATGGGTGCCTTCTTCTACCTCTACGACCAGCTGGCCAGCGACTATGTGCGGCATCTGGCCTGGAAAATAGATGTCCCTCTGGCCATGCAGATGGCTGCCCTCATGTTGCGCAAACGGTTTCCCAATGCCACAAGGTCAACACCTATCTTCTTGGAAGCCTTTCAAACCCTGTGTTTTAGTGAAACTCTCGACAAGAAATTGGACTTTTCTGGCTTGGAGAGGGAGGGAGGACTGGTCAAGTATTTGCCTGAGGCACTCATCATCAATACCAAGGTGTTGCACGTTTAATTCCGCTCAAAGTGCACCTACACCCCCACCCCATCAAAAGGGTGCACTTAAAAGGGGAAAGCTGTATGTGGGCGTTTCCCGTGTGCCCGGAATGTTCGTCCGGAAAATCTGCCAAATATTTTTTCTTGGAGTCTTAATATAGCTGATGGCCTTCTACCGTCTTTTTTCACTTAAATTCTTCTTGCATCAATTTATGGATAGACGGCTTTGATGTAGCAAGTTCAACGCCAAGCTTCCTCACAGAATCAGCCTTGCTATGGCCTTCTTCATGACTTTGGCAATGGCAGATCCATTCCTTGATTTTCTGGCGGTCCTCTAAAGTATTGGCTGTGTGGCTGGTCGGCCGTTTCTAAGCCTGTCCTCATAGTTGCCAGTCTCCTAAAATTATTTTTTGGCCTCGCGGGCAGTTGATTCATCCATTTTGAGGAGACAGAAAATCTCAGATTTATCTTTTCCCTCCTGCCAAAGTTGCATGATACCTGGTCGAGAATCTCCCATCACACCCCTCAACATAATATACCTTATTTTTCTAACAGAAAACCTTCCCCAAAATCGGAATCTCTTTTACTTATGACCGAGGCATACCTTTCTCCTTGATAATTGTTGCTAGATTCCAGCTGACGCAGTAGAGTCGCTCTATCACAGAGCGCTGATATCCTCTGGAAGATCCTTCGCCACTTCAATTTTTCGCCTTGCGCTACATTTTCTAATACAGATGAATGAATAAGGGAAATTCCAGATTTTGGGGAGGGCCTTTACTAGAGAAAATAGGGTATAAAATATATATGCACCATTCCCAAGGCTTGGGCAATCCAGCAAAGTCCATATGCACTAGAGCCAAAAATGTATCCGAAGGGCAATTTTCCCGGGGAAGTTGCGGACACACGGTACCACTAAATAGTTGCGGTAGTTCAGAGGAAACAACTGGAGAAGAGCATTCTGCAAGCAGTCCACAAAGTAGTGTGTCTGACCGAACTGGAGTGTGTGTTCCGCTTCATGAAGCTGCTGGCTGACCTCACTCCTTTTGACATCGAGGTTTTTAGAGCCTCTTTGGGGGTAGGCTGCTCCTTGCCGCATTTTATAAATGAAGTTCATGTAAAGAGGTTTGTTTGCAGACAGGCCCCCTCGCAACAGTAGAGGTGCATGTGGGGTATGAAGTAGGGGTGGCCTGTCGAACGGAACACTCCAAAGCGGCAAGTCCTCCTTTCCTGCCCAGTTAAGCCTCACTGCCAACAGCTTGCATTTGCAGGCAGTGTCGCTGACCAGTCTGCAGAACATTAGAAGTGTGTTCATCCAGTCTCTGGTTGATCGGGACAAACAGGGCAGCACCATGGTCAAACTCAACGTGACCGCGGCTAACATTTTGGTGAGTCCATCTTATAAAAACAGAAACTTAGAAAATCTTCGGAATAAAATTTGTCGACCCTAATAAGGCATAACCCCCATAATTGTTCTCAAATCGTGTTTTATCATTTGCTAGGCTAGCAATATTGGCTAAAACCGATAAAGGGGTATTTTTAGACCTTTTCATCCATAAAAATCGGTTTTTTTCAGAATTTTTTGGTCAAAAGTTGACTTTTTAACTTGTTCCCCCCAAGGTAGACACCTTATTTATGAGTACTTAACCATATTTTTATTGCTGGGACTTGCTAAAAGAGTCTCTAAATGCATTTATGATCAAGTGTATTGGATTCATCTCGCAGGTAAGTCTGTGCGCGTCTCTAACCTTTCAAACCTTCCGCGCCCCCTTGCAGGGGTGCGGGATCCGAGCAAGAGTCTTGATCAAAAATGCATCTGGAGGTTTTTTTTGCCATGGCCCATGTTGAAAAATATGATAAAACAGTCAAAGGGGTTGAAATGGGAGTTAAGGGTTGAGATGCACACACACACACATACCTAAAGCATAGATCACTCAAATATGCTCTGGATGCATACAACACGTATGCATACTAGAGTTTCTATATGCGGTGGGTCCCAGTCAGCGCTGTAACGGCACCAGGTGCGCACCGGGCACCAGCGGTGCCGAAATGTTTTAAGTTTATACCCGGTGCGGTGCCCGGTGCCGAAGTTTTAGAGGTCGTTTCTGGATTTAATGCACAGTGCCAAATTTTAAAATCCAGCATTTTTAAGACTCAATTTTGGATTCGAATGTCTTTGCCGTTTTTTGCAAGGCTTCCTGGACCCGAATTCAGCTCAGTTGGTAGAGTCAGTGCATCAAGAGTTACTCCATCCTATTCGCCGATCTGGAACGGGTTGAGTAGAGTTTTAGGTCGAAAGTTACTCATGAACCTACTTATACACTGAGTAACTCTTGACGTAACTAATGGTTCTACTCGAGAGTGTTACGAGTAATGCTGGGCTGGTTTTGGTCTTAGTAGAGCTATACTTAATAATATAACTGATAAAAACAATTGAAGTCATAAAACAATTAGTAATGTTGAACTCTACTCAGTCAAAAAGTACTTAAGTAGAATTCTACTGAGGTGAAAAATTACTCACAGTTCAAGTAAGATCACGATTAGCTGTGACCCAGAACTCTTCTGGTGTGTCTGAAACTAGTTGTGTAGGTCAAAAGGTGCGGTGTCCGGTGCCAAAATATTGTAGTTAGGTGCCCGGTGCGGTGCCAGTGCCGAAAATTTGTTTTTACAGCACTGGTCCCAGTAATCAAAGCTATGTTCGAATCCCATTATTTCCAGCAGTTTTAGGGTATCCAAGTACCCTACAGAGGTGGTTTTACCTTGGCGGTCCTGGGTAATCTTTGGGGATACCTTGGGAATCAAGTCAGAAAGTCAATGTCTGGTCAAAAAATCGAATTTTTAATGCAGAAAATGTCTGAAAATGGTTTTTTTGTCGTTTTCAACCAATATAAATAATTTAGAACTCATTAAAATACCTTTATAGATACTTTTAAGTAAACTTTACTTTTATCGTAACTTTTGTATATAGCGACCCAACCGCCCTATTAAGGCAAACCGACCCTCCCTATTGCGACTGTATACCCTTCTATATAACCACCCCTGTACATAAGCACCCTTTTTGGACGATCCCTTGAGGGTCCTTATAGCAGGGTCGACTATATTTTGAGTAAATTGTAAATAAGATATCAAGGAGAACAACTTCTGGAAACTTTATCCTCAACTTTTGCAGACCTTTACCCTGCCAACAATGAGTATGGCTGAGTCATTTGCCCATCTGGTGGATGGCTACCACCAATTGCTGCTGGGTACACCCACAAACAAAGGAGCGGCCGACTATAGTAGTGCTGCTGGTCAAAGGGCATGGCGATGGGAAGGCAGCAGCAGGGGTTGGTCGGTTACATCAAATAACATTGAATAAACAATTTGAGACTCATACCGGGGCCCTACTCTCTAAAGGATGATTTGGCCCTGTTCTTAATCTACCCTAACAAAGCTAATTAAGCAAAGGAGGCAGTAGCAATCTGTCCTTCCCTGCCCTCCACCAAAGCACCAGTAGACGCACTAAGCAGGCGATTGGCAGCAGTGAAGGAGGAAAAGGAAGCATTCCCAGAGGCCGACTACGCCACCCCCATGAGTCTCTTGTTTGCGTTGTGCATAAAGCTAAGTGGGTGTGTTTGTTGCAGGTCCAGAGTTGCTTCTCCACATCGATAGACGTCTGATCAGGCTGGAGGAGTTGCTGGGCGATGGCCAGTTCGGCAACGTCTACAAGGGGCTCTATGCTAGTGGCGACAACAAGGTATGCGCACATATAATGATGCTACCGTATTTTCCAGATAAATACATCCCTCCCTTTGAAATACTACAACTCCCTGTTTCAGCAATAAGTATTGTTTGAAAACCGGATTTTCCTGTCTCACTCTTTTGTCATGACTTTTCCAATCAGAAACAGCCGTTTGACCACTAAAAATGATGAGCACAGTAAAGTAGAGTTCATACAAATGTTCCGGACCTGTGCAAGGGTACTTTTAGGTTAACGAACCCCCACTCCGACTTTTTAAAAATTGACCACAAATCGCATCCTAATCTATTTTTCTGGAAACACTGCCCTTGAGGGATGTCGGGTGGAAGTTTTTGTCAAAAGATAGGATTTCTTGTTTGGAAACAGTCCATAATTACTTATTTTATCGTGTTAAGCAGAAAAAAGTAGTCTAGGATGAGATTTTATGTCAATTTTAAAAAATCTGATTACCCGGGGAGATACTAAAAAGTGCCGTGCAAGATGTGATTTAGCCCAAAACAACACAACATCAACAAGCCTTTAGACTAGACCCTCCTTTCTTCAAAGATACAAATTTTTTTCCTCGAGACCTTCTGTAGTTTTTTCCTCTTACGAAGTCCATCCTAAAACTAGCTGAGCTCAAAATACTGACTGTCCAAAAAAGTCAGGCAAAAAATTGGGGCCAGCCATAGGTCCATATACCGGGTGGTGTCAAAACTTGGTGGGTTTTAATTTTTTCTACTTTTATAAAGTTATTTGTGATCACGCAGTAAGATTTACAGCAACTATACTCAACAAAATATTTTCCTTCGAGTTCCACGACTTTCTTCCAACTTTCACCAAGACGAGTAATCCTTTTGGCACAAAATCATACTGCAATAAATGTGCAGGAAAATCCATGCAATCAAAGACAGTAAAAGAGACAAAAAGTCAAAGTGTAAAACCACGAACTTTTGGCGCGACCTAATATTTCTGGCAGGCTATATACCTCACTGTACCATTAAGTCTCCGACTCTGAAGATACAGTCGACAACCAACATAGTCAATTCTAAACAAACTTATATACAAGTTGTAGATACCGGTCGCAGTGAAGGTGTGCAAGGCGCACAACGACGTCTACGACACCTCCACAGCCAACAAGTTCCTGGTGGAAGAAGCATGTGGGCAATTTACATTTAAGGGAGGCATCTTCTCCTCCACTTTTTGGTTGATGAGTCCTAGCTTGGACCCTACCTGGCTGCATGTCCATACCCAACCCTTAGACTAGTCAAGAGTGGACATGTAGCTGGGCAGACTCCAAGTAGGGACTGTGCTAACAGGGGAGGAGAACAACCCTTTGGTTAACCCCTAGCTGACCAGTAAGTCTAGATAGGATGGCCCAGTTTCAACATCCCCATATAGTCAAGCTGGTAGGCCTGTGTGAGGCGCCACTGGTATGGATAGTGATGGAGTTGGCAGCTCTAGGCCAACTCCGCGTCTATTTGATCAGGGAAAGGGGCACCATAGATGTGGGGGTACAGGTCAGCTTTGCCCACCAACTGGCCTCTGCCCTCGCCTACCTCCACAACCAACACTTTGTGCACAGGGACATAGCTGCGAGGAATGTGCTGGTCGCCAATCACCACTGCGTCAAACTGTCGGACTTCGGGTTGAGTAGATTTCTGGGCACCGAGGATGACTACACAGGTGGGGATTTTGAGGGGCATGCACAGGTATGGTGGTAGGGAAACCGAGCAGTTTAATCCCTTGTGTAGTATTTAAAGCTAAAAGAATACATTTTTGGAGATTATCCAAAGGAAGCCACCAACAGAGTCAGTTTAAAAGGTATCTTCCTTAAAACAATTGCCATTTGCAGCGTCAAAAGGCAAGTTGCCGATCAAGTGGTTGCCACCTGAGTCCATCAACTACCGCAAGTTCAGCAGCCAGTCAGACGTTTACATGTTCGGTGGGTTATCAAACCCACCTAATACCTTGGATACAATGAGTGAGGTCTGAGTAGCTGGAATGAGGCCTTAGACCTGGACCCTGGCTCCCAGACTCGAAACTCCAGAACCTAAAGTGTGGCTCCAATGAGATTTTAAAACTAGAACCCCGACCCCTGACTCAAACCCCAAAGGGTGGCTACAATGGGAGAATCAGACCCAGAGCCCACTCATTTTAGCCGAAGCATAAATATCGTTCATTGCAGGTGTGTGCATGTGGGAGATCCTGAGTTGGGGGGTTAAGCCCTGGCAGGGAGTGCGCAACCATGAAGTGGTTATCAGGCTGGAGCGAGGGGAGTTGCTCCAGGCTCCCCCCGGCTGTCCACCCGCCCTCTACACTCTGCTCAAGTCGCTCTGGCTGTTAGACCCCAGACTGCGACCTTCTATGCTGGAAGTCAAGGCCTACCTGGCAGACCTGCTCCAGCAAATGAAGCAGGTGTGCTACAGTCAACTGTCTGTGCCTCCTCACTTCCACGCAAGTTTTTCTATTGCCTTTAATGGGTTTTTTATAAGAATGTGTTGTAGGTGTTGAAGAAGTCAGTGGACGAGCAAACTGGATACTCTCAAGTCAACAGACTCCACACTCCTAAGGTCTATATCCAATATTGGTAAAAATAGTTGGCTGTAAAGAGTGTAAGATGCAAAGTGCTCAAAAGGAGGGTCTGGTAACTCTCGAGCGGCTTTACGGAACATACCATATTACCTCTAACATTAGCCCACGGGGTTTTTTCAACTCTCCTAAAATCAGCAAAATTTTGGGTCGATCTCGAGATTTTTGGTTGCATATGGTTATACAGTCAGCTCTCACCAAGCCAACTTGAAGGGTGACAGATTAGCGAGGGCTGACGGTATTTCAATAAAATTTCCTGTTAGTAGCGAAACTATGAAATTTCTGAAAAACAAATAAATATATATACAAATATACAAATTGTATATTTGGAACCCTTACTATTTTTCAGTATAGAGACAGTAATGTCAGGATTGAAAAAACATTTCAAAAACTGGGGTTAAAATCTTCGGGCCCAGCGGGGGTCCAACCTGTGTCCTAAAATAATTACTTTTGGTCTAAAATGGTAATTTTTGGCTCTAGGTGAACACAATGGGTGTTTTGAAGTCGAAAATCGGTTTCCTGACCCTATGTTGCCAGTGGGACACTCAGGCACATAAAAAAGTACAGGGTGGGGCATTCCTGTCGCATTTTTTGTTTTGCTCACTTCCTTTTTAATTTATTGTGTCTCGAGCCCCTTTTTTAATTCAGTGGAGGAGACTCCAGGCAGTCGAATGACACCAAATATCGATTATAATATTTATCGGAACATCAATAAAACCGATACAAATCAACGACGAAAAATCAACAGTTTATATTCAATACTGCCATATTCTTGTTCCACATTTCTGCCCTGGACCTCGATGAATCTTTGAAGACGGAGTTCATAGCTGTTCATTGCGTGCTAGACCATACCCGGAGGAATTTCTTAAAAAGCTAGTCGATTGCCAGGCTTTCTTGCATATTTTCCATTCTTCTTCAGATACTTGATTTGGACTTGCTTTGGCGAACCATGCTTTCCATGCCAAATGATAGTCCAGACTTTCTGCTCGGTTGAATGCTCCGTCGTGCTAAAAAAATCAAACAAAAGTTTAACAGGTAAGCAAAATACGCAAAGATGAAAAAAATGACATGTTTAGTGCTATTCGATTGCCCAGAGTCTCCTCTATCGAATAGAAAAAGATCTCGCCGAGACACAATAAATTCAAAAAGATATGAGCAAAACAAAAAGTGTAAAAAGTATGCCCCACCCTGCATAGATAATCTCATCTAAGAAAAACCCTTATGTGCCAAAAACCCCCTCCAGGTTTTCCACCCGCACTTTAAAATAGTCCTGCTTTATCTCCACTTTGTTTATAAAAAATGGAAAAAATCTCATCTTAAGTTTTCATTTATCTCCAGAAAAGTAGTTGGTCTTTCTATTTTACCAATCAGACGTGATAAATGATGTTTTAGAGCAGTTCAGCCGTGCAACACACTCACCAGCTGGCTGACTCGAGCTTGTGGAGAGCCTTGCAAGAGCAGCGCCTGCAGTGTGACGAGGACGACAGGTGGTTGGAAGAGGTGGAGGAAAAGCTGGTATGTCCGTTTTCAGACCTTTTGTCCGTGCCAACAACCTCAATTCAGCTGCCCCCTGCAGCTCTGAACTGTCGCAGGCAGGGTGTGCAGGAGGAAGGGGAGGAGGAGTACACGGCAGTGCTGCCACACACCTCTTCTGCTGGGGAGCTGGAAAGAGAGGGGGATGGAGTGCATGAAGCAGTGCTCTGCCTGGTCACAGCCATCACCACCCTTTCCAGCAACTACTCCAGCCAGATGTCTACAGATGAATTCCTGCTAATCATCCAGGTGAAGGGCCTTCAAAGTAGACAGCATATTCAATTAATTCTGCCATTTTCAAACGCCCATAACTCCCAATTCTACTTAAAAATGATGTATACAGGCAATTTTCAACAGTATTTTTGAAGAGGTTGGTAAAAGGAGAATATATAAAAAATAGATATTTTTCTAAACCCACTAAAAACGATAAAATGTGTTTGAGACACTTTCCTGCATAAAAAGTCGATTTTCGGAAAAAAAATTGACCAAAAGTGGACTTTTTACCTTGGTCCCCAAGTTAAACACCTTATTTATAAGTACTTAACCATGTTTTTATTGCTGGAACTTGGCAAAAAGAGTCTCTAAATGCGTGTTTCATTAAGAGAATTGCTCGGATTCATCATAAGTCTGTGCGCATATCTCTAACCCTTCAAGCCTAGGGCTTGGGGTTTAGATGCGCGCATACTTGAGGCAAAAATTACTCGAGAATAGCTCTGGATGCATGAAAATAGTATGCACACCAGAGTTTCTATATGTGGTGGATCCCAGTATACAAAACTATGTTCAAATCCCTTCTTTTTGGGGCAACTAGGTACCCTACAGACTTGGTTTGCCTTGGGGGACCAAGGCAAACAGTTTTTTTGTGATTTTTTCGAAAAATCGACTTGTTATGTAGAAAAATGTCTTAAAACCGGTGTTTTCAAAGCTCATCCTTATAGTAAGTATGAGCATGAGTCTAACTATGAGCCTCATTTATGACTTTGAGTATGAATTTTCAAAACACTGTTTCCTAAGGCTAAGACAAAAACCAATGCGATTCAAAACAATGCGCCGCAGTGTTCTGAATCAAGCAATAAGGCTGAAAAAATTGTCAGTGTTCATGCCGAGAAGCCTGCATTATCATTAAATTTGGCAAACAGGAATTCGGGACCGCTGTCCCAACCAAGATTGTGTCAGTAGAAATCGAAGAGCAAGATGTGAAGAGGAGTGGCTTGGACGAAAAATTTGTGAAGACACGGGAAATTGGGGTAGTTACCGTATATCCTCTAGTAATCGGCACCTCTCTAATAATCGCGCCCCCCCCTCCAAGGAGGGTTGAAAAATAAACGGCGCTCCTCTAATAAGCGGCTCCCTAGAGTGGTCATTTTGTCTACATCTTGCACCTTTTTAGGACAGTTGAAGTATCTTACGGTACTTGCTGACAATAACGCGGGAATAAAATATTTTATTGAACAATTCAAAGAACAAACGATATTTCAGGATCAGTTAATTTACCGGTAAATAAACTTTCTTACTAAATAATCATATTTTAACCACGAACACTTTATTGATAACACCCAAGTCTAAAATTATTCCTCAAACAAACAGTCCAAATTATAATTTTCCTCAGAAAAAATCTCAGTTTCATCAAATACTTCTTGTCCTTCGCATGCTGGTTCCTCTGTTTCATTCAATGGAATTGCCTTGAAGACATTTACGTGCTCCAGTAAGAGATTGTTTTTGATGAACGTCAATTTATATGTAATTTTTATATGGGGCCTGAAAGCGCAAACGTATACCAAATTTGACAGCCAAGCAAAAATTAACTCGCCAATTGCGCACCTTTGTGTGAACGGCTATCCGAATAGACCAATTCCTTCCACGCGATTCAGATTCACGATTTCACGAACCGATTGGAGCGTTTTGTAGACAACAGAAAGCGGCAAATCTGTACCGAGCTGAACAGAACTTACACGCAGCAAAAGTAACCACCTGGATATTGATCATCTCCTTCGATTCATTGAAGAACTACCGGCACCAATGAATCACCTTTGGCGTGGTAACACTAAAAAGGAGGAGAAAGTTATTGTAGATAACGATAAATTGGGAACAAGGACAAAGGAAAATGGATGTGAAAATCTTTTGAGCTTGTTATTTTTTCATAGAAATGGAAAATTTCTTCTGCTGATTTTTCCTTGACGGGTAAAATAAAAGTATTTTGCCGGTAAAATACCGGTAAACTATTATTTATTTTACCGGCAATTTTATTATTAGCCAACCCTACAATATATCTAACGTCAAAGGTAAAAAAAGGTGTTTTTTCGTTTCGGTGCTAAAAAATTCAAACATGTTGAAAAATAATCCCCCCCCCCTTCTGAGGGGGGTTGAAAAATAAACGGCCCGGGCGGATTAATAGAGGATATACGGTATATCGAATTCTCTTTATAATGTCACACCTCTTTCACGGCCTTTCAAAACGCTCGAATAGGTGCATCCTGATGTATATTTGCATGGCACAGCGGTAATGGTCAAATGCCAACTGATTACGCCATCTCGTTACACTGCCAACTCGTTACACTTTTTT